>CAJVPY010006263.1:0-10670 GCA_910591965.1 Dentiscutata erythropus | reverse complement strand
AAATTAATAAAAAATACAGTACATAAATATATAAAATAAATAATTTATAAAAAAAAAATTAAATCTAAAATAAAATATATTAATTGAATTGTTTATTGGCTCTAGTACATTTTCGGTTTGAACATGTTTTTTGACATATGGCTCTACTAGTTTGCAATAATGCGGATGGCATAGTTGTTTCCCAACCTCAAGGTAAGAATATGCCTTTAATGTTTGTTTCCTTTGGCATTTTTCGTAAGCAAGCACTGTAATTGTACGAAATTGAACATTGGTATTCGTACAATTGATAATTGAACAAGGGCCCAAATTTTTGGTAGGCATTTTTGCGTAAATTTTGCTTTTTTTTTTTTTTAGATAAAAATTATTAGTCGTCGCAAATAATAAATATTTCTTGCGCTTTAAAAAATAGGAATAATAAAACTTACTATAAACCTTGGTCTTGGGGAAGAGAAGCCTGACCCAGAGAAACTTGACCCAGAAAAACTTGACCCGAGAAACCTAACTCTAGCAATAACGAAAGGCCCCGGAGAAACTTGGCCAACTAACAACACCTGACCAAGGCGAAAATTGGCTAACAAACTTGACCCGGCGAAACCTAACTCGGCGAAACTTGACACAGAAAACTTAACTGCTAAAGCTTGACTACGGTGAACTTAACCACGCAAAGCTTGAATATGACAAAACTAGACTACAACAACAATCCACACTCTTTCAATCACACGTAAACTTAACTACACGGAAACTATACAAAACACTGCTCTATTTGCAACGAATGCTTAGCCACAAAATTTTTAATCGGCAAGTATAAAATTTTACTAATTTTATTAGCCAATTATATTTAACAATTTAGGATCTGCGATTTACACATGTGTAGCCAATAAAATTGAACTTCTGTCATGCTGAAGAAACTTCAATTAACTTTAATATTATACTACTGTACTAGGTAAATGGTCCAGGGGAGACCATCCCAAATATGGAATTGATTACCTGAGTCACCCGAATGTTACACAATTGATAAACAATTTTTTTTTATACGTTTTACAATACTTTTTTTTTAAAACACTCGGGTAGCTTAACATTTTACAAACCGTAAAAAATACAACAGATGAATTTATGCTTTTGCTTCGCTATATGTCATATTCTTTTAATCCCTGTTAATCCCACAACTTTTTTCTTGCAACCTGATTGGTTAACATACAGGTGACTTAGATATGATTGGCTAATGCATAATATCGGAGTGATTTCCATATTTGGGACAGTCTCCTCTGGAGGTAAATGGTCGAGGTAGGACCGTCCATGTTACACAGATAATCCAATTGATAAAAAAATTTTTTTTATACATTTTACAATACTTTTTTCGGAAGCTCAGGTACTTTAACTCCTTGGTTAAGGGGATAAAACGTACTAAGTAAACTTAAAGTTTTCGCTCTACTCTACAACATATTCGCTGAATCCATCTGAATCCACCAACTTTTATATTACACTTCACCTGTTGAAGTTATAAGTAATTAACAATCACTACGTCGACAAAATCTCATTTTAAACAAGAAAAAAGGTAAAAAAAACTCAATATAGCGATTAATAACGATAGTATAGGAGAAAAAAATTAGTTTCTGTTTTTTTTTTTTTATTATACGTGTTGCATAGAAATCCTTTAGAAAATTGAAAGTATACGAATAATATTAATTAACTATACTGTTTATTATATTATCATTATAGGAGCTTTTAGGATACGATGAAAGGCTATATATACGATGTGTATTAATATCGAAAAGATCCCTTAGTAGAGTAATAGCTGTGTAATGTAATTTGGTATAGTGTAATGTATTAGAAATTTTGATTAAGTGTGTAGAGTTAGACGTAGAATTAGACATAAAATTAGATGTAAAATTAAACGTATATAGAATATTGAAGTTTTAGTAAATAAATAAAAACAAATACTATTAAAACATTAATAATCTTGATTTACATTAATAAATACATGCTTGCTTATCTAACGGTAATATTTGGCAGCATTTATTTTGGACTTTAATTATAAATTTTCGTTTCTTTTAATTTTATAAAAATTTACAATTTTATTGGCTAATCAACACGTGATACTTATCATACGATTATGGATTATCATTTACAATTTTGATTGGCTAAACTAAACATGCATGATCGGGATCATCATTTCTTTATTTGGGACGGTCCTACCTGTAAGACAATTCACAACTCTCGAAAATTTGCTCGTATTTTTACGAATTTTTCCGACAATAGACGTATGTATATATTGGACATATATAAGTGGCATGCCTTATAATATTTTATTTTTAGGCATGCCTATGGTATGCCTAAAGATGTGCCTATGTGCGAGATGCTGACATCATATTCACGCGAATTAATCATATGATCTCGCGCGGAATAAATTTAATAAAATTTTATGATTAATAGTTTATTAATGCATAAGATTATCATATATTTCGCGCGAGTTATGAAGTCATTGTGTATTTCGCGAAGTCATATGATACATGAAATTTTTACTATACTTGTCGCGCGAGGGCACATCTCTAGGTATGCCCATGACTGCTTTGCCACTCACCCTAAAAAAAAACCAAGCGTGAAAAGACTCGTAAATCTGAGCACCGTAAATTCTCAAAATAGCAGGCATGGGCATTATTTTGAGCTAAGGCCCAAATTAAGTTTAATTCAGGTCAAATTTCGAAATTACACCCCTGATGTTATTTCGAGAATTTACGGTAGAAGCACAGGTAGTTGAATAACTACGCGACACAACATCAATATTACCCAACACCGTTTTTAATTAGCATTAGACACCCTAATATACTGCGCTATATGGACAAACAAACAACCAATAAATATTGTTTTATTCATTGGCAATGCCGATTGAATCGGGTGAGGCAAGGTTTTTTTATACAGAAAAAGCAAAAAATCTGAAACCATCACCCTTTTAGTCCTTTTGAAGCTTTTGTTGATGAAATTTTTTTACTATTTTTTTCAATCCATTCCACTAATCCTTTAGAGAATGGATCTTGGTTCATTAAACTTTTTGCAACATAAAACTTACTTTTGTCCGATTTACCACCAGTATCTCTAACCCAAGTTACCAGTGATGTCTTTTTTAAGGGATCTTTTAATTCACTCAATTTAACGTCAATTTCTACACGGCGTGTTAGCCAATCATACATTTCTATGGTTATGATAGGATCACCTGAAGTGTCCAACATGTATGGATTGAATACTTTACGTCGTTTTGGATTGTAACGCAGACTTTGAGGGAGATACATAAACAAACGGCTGACATATGTGTCAGTCATATAATTGATGAATAAAATCGAGGGAATTGGTGCGAATGCAGCTATTCAACGAAAAACTGTCAAGAAACGAGAATGCCAAAATCTTTAACATGGTGTATGAAATTAGCGATATTTAAGTTACCTAAATAACCGGCCGAAAGTGCCTTTCCATATAAAAACATAAACGGTGCTGATATCCAGCCAACCAGGCAAAAAAAAATAGCAATCTTCTTGTATAGATTGATGTTTCGCGTGTCTGGACCAACATAAATTAAAGTGCGGGTATAATTGCTAGGCGAATGTAATTGACGAAAGACGAAACTGCCGGTGAAAGGCGAAGTTCCTAGTGAAAGTCGAAGCCTCTCGCGAAAGGTGAAACTTTTGGTGAAAAGCGAAACCTCCGAAGAAGAAGGAAACCTCTGAAATTTTAGTAAAAAACGAACCCCTGAAAAAGGCCGAACTACGCTGATAAATGGAAGCATATTTCGATGATGTGACGGTAAGATATCAAACAAGTTTATCGTTATCGTTATTACAAATTTTCGGTTCTCTTAATCGGCCAATCAGAGCGTAGGATCAGGTGTAACGTGAAAATCGAAGTGATTATCGTGAGCTTAATTCGTGAATCACGAGTTGAGTCTCTATTCTAGATCAAAGAATAGTATTAGCATAAAATTTTTGACTATAAACAGAAATTTGTAGCGATTAATAGTCTTTAAGCTAATGAAGCGATAAATTCAATTAATAGATTTATATTTATGATGATAACCATCCCGAATTTAATTAATTACTTTAATTAGGAAATTATTTACGCTAAATTATTTATAAAAGAATAGCCTAAATATTACGTACCTTATAAAATCATTATTTTATTCTTTAGTAAATACTGTATAATAAAGAAATTCTGTTCATATATATAGATATCATAAAGAAGTCCCTCGATTGATGAAGAAGGTGTATGGCTTAGTGAATAAAGTGTTATTATTTTCTTAATCATTATATAGGATTGAGTCAATAGAAAACAAACAAATATTTTTAAAATTTTATTAAATAAGAGATATAGTTAAACCTTTCTAAATACAACTTATAGGAACCAAACCTGCATTTAGGGAACAATATATTTATAAGGGTTTGGTGTATGCTTGAGTTAGAGATAAGGATTGCATTTAGAAAGATATTGCATTTAGAGTGTTTGTATTTAATAAATATATTAACAGATTAATAATTTTATAAATTAATTTTGAAAGTTGTAAAGTTTATTTAAAAAAGGTTTAATTAATTGGTTTTTTTTGTCAAGCTACTATTGTTTCAAGCTTTAAAAAATTTTATTATAAAAATGCTTGATTTTGTTAACTTATCTTAATTGAAAATTTTTTAGTAATAACAATAGTGTGTAAAAAATTACAAAAATTTATTCGCTATACATAAAATTTCAATACTCTTATTAGTAATGAAAATTTTTTAGTAGTTTAAAAACTATTAAAATTTTAAATTATAATTATTACAGTATATATATATTAATACTGTATAATTATAGTTTTATCAATATTATAATTACTGTATATACAGTATATATACTTTGTAATTATTTTATATTCGCCAAAATAGCCCATACTTTTTATTCAAGAATTTTTTTTTTTATGCTATTACTAAATAATGATTCACTTATTTTTACTTCATTTAGTTTTTTAAATAAACAAGATTTTTAATAATTAAAAAATTTTGTTATTTTTTTTAAAGAAAATAACTAAGACTAGTGTGTACACACGGGGTATTAATTTATTGATTTGCAGATCCGTGTAACAGATAAATTTATAAAAAAATCTACTTAATATTAGGGTTAGGGTTAGAGTTAGAAGTTAGAGGGTTAGGGTTAGAGAGTATTTTATACTAAAATTTTGTGTAGATTATTTTTTGTTAGAACCTTCAAAGTAGTTTCATAAGCAAAATTTTGAGAAATTTTGGGTAATAACAATACCCCGTGTGTACACACTAGTGTACAAATAGTAATTCTCTTTTTTAAAATATACCAAAAAAAATTTAAATATTCGTATTCATATTTATATTAAATTATAATAATTATTTTTTTTAAGTAAATAAAAAAATAATTTTATATTCTTTATTCTTTATAAAAACCTTAATAAAAGCCTTTATATATTATTATTAATTCGAGTTAAAATTTATATATTATCTTGACAATATCTTAAAAATTGTTTATAAACAGGATTTTCAGTTTCATTAATAACATGATATCCAAGTTGATTCTTAAAATTCTCGAACGCTTCTGAATCTTGAGGTGGTACTTGAATTCCAACCAACACTTTCCCTATATCTGTTTTATCAACACCGTGAATAGTAGTGGAATAGTTATCATTAAAAATAAGATAATCATTACCGAGTAAATTAATACTCGTTTCACTTTCGTTATCACTAACAACACCAGATGATGCTGCTGATGACGACATGCTTTCAATCATGAATCGCGTTGATTGCGGATCCTCGTTGGCCGTTTTATAACTTAACGTACCTGAACCATGATTTCGATAATGAAATAATGAAATATTCCAATCTGAACGAAGTCCAGAAAGAAATTTTTTCAATGCTCCTGGTCGTTCAGGAAATTCTTTAACACCAACACAAAAAGATTTCATAATTAATATTCATTTTATTGGGACAAGTTTAAATAATAATTTCAAGCTTACCGAACCGAAATAACTGTTCGTTTTCGACTTTACTTCTTCCTCCTACTAGGTACCTTGCATGACTTTTAGCCATTTCATTATCGCTAATATCTTGAACAAAAAATCCGTTAGCTTCTAGTTTTTCTAGAAGAGAGGGAAGGTCTTTCTCCCGGTTTTCAACTTCAAACGACATGTAAATCCATGCTTTTTCAGGATCAGAGTATCTATTACGAATATTAGTAACTAATAAAAAATCGTGCAAATTTAACAATTCATGTTTCTTTACCTATATGAAAATTCTGTTATTTGACGCGGGTAAATATTATCACATAACTGGATAAAGCTAGTTTGTAAGAAAAACAATAAAATATTTTAAATAAATATATTAAATAGAAAAATATTAAAAATCAATATATTGCATATTAAATAAATAACTTAAACCATTAATTAGATTTATCAAAAAAAAAATAAAAAGTTAACAAATCAAATAATTAATAATTATTCTACCTTCCAGGACGTTCAGGTATGATAATCGAAAACAAAGCTTCAGTACGTTCTCCCAATTTAGCACGTTCAGCAACAAATCTCAAACGTTCAAAATTCATATTTGCACCCGATGTAACAACAACAAAACAACCACCTGTAATGTTATTTTCAGCAACATATTTTTTAACACCTGCTACAGAAAGCGCACCAGCTGGTTCAACAATGGATCGAGTATCTGTATGAACAAAGTTTCATGAGTTTAATTCAAAAGAAGAATTCTAATAATGAATACAGCGTTAAAAAAAAAGCTATACCTTCAAAAATATCCTTAATAGCCGCACAAATCTCATCATTGGTAACATTAATCATTTCATCTATAATTTCACTACACACCCTAAAAGTCTCCTCACCAACAACTCTAACAGCAGCTCCATCAGCAAATAAACCAACTTCATCAAGTGTAACCCGTTTTTTTGCTTTCAACGACAAAGTCATCGCATTAGCATCACAAGTTTCAACTCCAATAATTTTAATCTTGGGACATAACCTTTTCACGTAACTACCAATACCCGAGATCAGACCACCACCACCTACACATGCAAATATGGCGTCAATTTCATTTAAATTATGTTGACGAAGAATCTCCATAGCTATAGTTCCTTGACCGGCTATAACATACGGATCATCGTATGGAGGAATGTTAGTGAAATGATGGAGTTTAGCTAGACGAGCACATTCTTCTTTAGCTTCATCAAAATCACTTCCATGAAGAACAACTTCGGCACCTAAACGTTTTACATTTTTCCATTTTATGTTTGGAGTAGCACTGACATTCTCCAAATAAAATGTAATAAAAAATTTAGATCATTTGTAAATGTTTTAAAGTGATTGATTATTTGTGGTCGCTTGTTTTTATAGAACTACAATAGGAACTGATTTGTGAGTTGGACATATAAAATTTGTGCAAATTGGGGCATTTGGGCATATAAAATTCTATATATCCAATTCAAGTTAAAAACAATTGCATTAACATCAGTTATAGGAAAACAAGTGGCCATAAATCGTCGATCATCCTCCATAATATGAATGCAAAGGCTACATATGACTCTGAATATAAATAAAAATTTTTCATACAGTGGCATTACGATAGTCGCGGGAAGACCGAGATGCTTTGCTGACATTGCAACTCCCTGGGCATGATTTCCTTTAATAATGTTAAAGATTAATATTAAATTATTGATAAATAACTGGGATAAACATCATTGATCATGTAATAATCTTTATCGCTCAGGGTAGTGTTACAAATCATGCAATCGATTAGTTTGCCAAAAAAATTTTTAAAATTGATTAAAAATCGATTATAGAGAACTAATCGATTAATCGATTAGTCAATTAACCGATTAATTGACTAATCGACTAGATGGTATATCGAAGTGTGATACTATATAAAACAACTAGTTGATTAGTCAACTAATCGATTAACTAACTAGTCGATTAATCAGTTAATCGATTAATCGTTGACAATCGACTAGTTGTCTAATAAAATTATCAACCAATTAGTTGCCAATTCGATTAATTAATCGATTTTCGATTTGGAACACTAATCAGGAGGTGTGGTTTATAATTTTGACCGGAATTAAGCTTAATTTAGGCCGAATTAATCTTAATTCTGGCCAAAATTATACACCCACTGGCGTCATACTGATCAAACGTACCAGCAGAGCAGGCAATGACCCCTCTTTTTCTTTCTTCTTCATTTAAATGTGCAATTTTGTTATACGCTCCTCTAATCTTGAAAGAAAAAACTTCATGCAAATCTTCTCTTTTTAATAATATTTTATTATTAAGTTTTGCTGAAAGATTTACGGCCGTTTGTAAAGGTGTCTCTTTAACAATTTCATAAACTCTTGAAGTGAGCACTAATCGTAGATAATCGAGGTTCGATAGATTAGTTGAGGAAGTTAAGTGAGGAAATGGCTGTAAAGTCGTAGTTTCCACAAGAGATTTTCCTGTCGGAAAGGGAGGATAACCATCTTTAGGGCTACCAGTTTGATCCATGGTTGAAAAGATTAGATGAATAAAAATTTTTATCAGTTATGTAAAGTTGAGACTCGGATCCTATTGGGTAGATCCGATAATTGTCATGTGATACATCATCTATATAAAAATCAGGAATCTAAAATGTCGAAATCCTCCTCTTTCCTTAGCTACATAAAGCGGATATGGTAGGCAATTTTTTACAACGATGAATTTTGTAAAGCAAGATATGATTATAAAGTTCGAATTGAATTGGGTATTGATTATGTACGAAAATGGATTGACATTATTTTTATTAATCAATGATGGATCAGGCTGACGAGGCAGCAACAGTAGAAATTAAGAAAAAAAGAACTTTTAAAAAGTTTTCTTATCGAGGTGTTGATCTCGACCAACTTCTGGATTTAAGTTCAGAGCAGGTAAAATTGTATTCTTGTTTAAATCTTATCATAACTAATAATTAATACTCAATATATAATCTTAAAATATAGCTAACGGACCTTGTTCATGCCAGAGCAAGAAGAAGATTTCAACGTGGATTAAAACGTAAACCAATGGGGCTTATTAAAAAATTACGTAAAGCAAAAAAAGAAGCACCTCAAGGTGATAAACCAGCAGTAGTTAAAACACACTTGCGTGATATGATTATTGTACCAGAAATGATTGGTTCTGTAATTGGTGTTTATAATGGTAAAACTTTTAATCAAGTTGAAATCAAGGTAAAAATATTATTTTTATATTATATTCATATAACATGTTATGATTTTATTTAAATTCATTAAATTTCTTATTTTTCTCTACACTATGAAAATCAATAGCCTGAAATGATCGGCCATTATCTCGCTGAATTTTCCATTACTTATAAACCCGTTAAACACGGTCGTCCTGGTAAGTAAAAGATATATTATTATTATTATTATTAGAATTTATCGAATTTATTAAATATTACTAACTTTTGAAATTATTTATTATAGGTATCGGTGCCACACATTCTTCAAGATTCATTCCATTAAAATAATCAAAATTAAAAGTATTATACAGATCAGTGTTACATTTTCGAAAAATGTATTTTGTCGAAATTAATTAATGAAAGTAATAAATAGTTATCGCATGCGAACTATTTCATGCTGAACCATCGATAGTTCACCTTTATGCTTGAGAAGTAGGAATAGAATCATGTACTCACAATAACACATTCGTGATTAATAAATTGACATAGCATATAGTCATAAAAAAAAAACCATTCTCTAGTTTTTTTTATCAAGTGATATTAATTTAAAGAACATAAATTCAACATTTTAACATTATATGATTTATTCAAAGGTTATGACAATTATACTTCTTTAATAAAATAACAAATGTTGTAAAATGTCGTAAATGTAGTAAAATGTCAAAATGGTAAAATATCATCAAAAATGAATAAATAAATATTCAAATAATCAAAGTTATAGTATAAATAGTACTATAATATTTCATATGTATAATTAAAATAAAAAATTACATAATACAACTACATGATTTATGGGGAATTAGAAGTTCTAACACCAATTTGCATTCCAACTTTTACCAATGTTTCAAGGGTTTGCTTAGAATTTGACACTAAATCATTGTCAAATTTAATCTCACCCTTTTTCCATAAGCATATTATGGTACTTCCACCATATGCGAAATATCCTAGTTCATCACCTTTAGAAATTTGATTACCCTCTTTTACTGTGAATTTGATTGAACCGACCAAAAGAGCACCAACGGCGACGAACACCACTTTGGATGCTCCTGAATTGAGCGGATGAAGAAGAAGCACAGATCGAGCATTCTCAGTAAACACGTCAAGTTCTTCATTCACAGCCATAGGATTCACTTTCATGAAATTTTCAAAAATGATTAAATTAATAACAGATAACATCATTAAACAACTATTTATTTTTTGATGTATGCGATAGGATGAATAAGAACTTCATACCTGTAAAGTAAGTGCCATTAATATGTTTCGATGATCCAACCATACATGTGATTGGAGAATGAAATCGATGATAATCTTGAGGTGCCAAGCGAAATATTGCAATGGAACCTCCGTTGAATTCATTAGCCTAAATAAATATATATTTATGGTAAATTCTTTGAATATTTCATGATTAAAATAATAAATATATATTTATGGTAAATTCTT
>CAJVPY010006262.1:0-10671 GCA_910591965.1 Dentiscutata erythropus | reverse complement strand
TAGTTCATGAATATTTACTATTTAATTTTATTTTGTTCGTGATAATTTAGTATGTGAGTATAAAGAACATTTATTAATCAAAGCATTTAAAATATTCAAGCTCATGAATATTTACTATTTATTTTTATTTTATTCGAGTTAATTTAGGAAGTGAGTATAAAGAACATTTATTAATCTAAATATTTAAAATAAGTTATTCAAATTCATGAATATTTACTATTTAATTTTATTTTATTCGCTTTAATTTAGTCGGTGAGTATAAAGAACATTTATTAAACTAAATATTTAAAATAAGCTATTCAAGTTCATGAATATTTACTATTTAATTTTATTTTGTTCGTGCTAATTTAGTATGTGAGTATAAATAACATTTATTAATCAAAGCATTTAAAATAAGCTATTCATGCTCATGAATATTTACTATTTATTTTTATTTTATTCGCGTTAATTTAGGAAGTGAGTATAAAGAACATTTATTAATCTAAATATTTAAAATAAGTAATCCGAGTTCATGAATATTTACTATTTAATTTTATTTTATTCGCTTTAATTTAGTCGGTGAATATTAAGAATATTTATTAAACTAAATATTTAAAATAAGATATTCAAGTTCATGAATATTTACTATTTAATTTTATTTTGTTCGTGTTAATTTAGTCTGTGAGTATAAAGAACATTTATTAAACTAAATATTTAATTCAAGTTCATGAATATTTACCATTTAATTTTATTTTATTCGCATTAATTTAGTCTGTGAGTATAAAGAGCATTTATTTAATCTAAATATTTAAAATAAGCTATTCAAGTTCATGAATATTTACTATTTAATTTTATTTTATTCGCATTAATTTAGTCCGTGAGTATAAAGAACATTTATTAATCTAAATATTTAAAATAAGCTATTCAAGTTCAAAATATTTACTATTTGATTTTATTTCATTCGCGTTAATTAGTCAGTGAGTATAAAGTGCATTTATTAATAAAAGTATTTAAAATAAGCTATTCTAGTTTATGAATATTTTATTATCTAATTTTAAATATTCGCGTTAATTTAGGAGGTGAGCATAAATTATTTATGTTCGATTAAAAGTCACATAAACAATGAAAATAACTGTCGCGGCTGATGCTGGAAACGGATGATGATTGAAATTAGGGACCTTAATTTAAAAATATAAACCCTAACAAAATCCACTTATACTCTTTTATTATTAAAACTACTCCTAAACCCTAACCCTAAAAAAAACCCCCTAACAAAAGGCCCAAAAATTTTTTGAAAATTTCATATTAAAATAATTAAAATTTCAATCATCAGCCGTTTCCAGCTCCAGCCGCAACAATAACTAATATAACAATTAATAATTATAAAGAAATTCGTATTATGGAAAATGTACGCATTGTAATGAATATAGTACGGATAATGCATGGTGTCAGACATGTGATCCTGACATAACAATTCGAGAATGGACGAGTGAAAATAGGGATATCGATAATTGCATCAAAGAATTTCAACTTAGATCCAATAATTATAAAGATATAATTGAATGGATTCCATTTAATAGACTAAATAATATTAAAAAAATTGGCGAAGGAGGGTTTGGCTCTGTATTTTCTGCGACCTGGTTAGATGGTATACGTAATATTAAATACGTTGCTGATAGTAAAATATATGTAAGATCGCGTGAACCATCTAGCACTGTTGCACTCAAGACATTATCTGGTTCCAAGGAAAATCCTCATGATTTTTTGAAAGAGGTAAGTTAAATTATTTGTACGGTTTATTAAACACACATATTGAATTAATTCGTTTCTATAAATTTACAAAGTTTGACAATCATATGAAATGCAGATTACACGGTAGTAGGCTCAAGATATATGGATTAACTCAAAACACAGAAACAAATGAATACTTGATGGTATTTCAATATGCCGATAATGGATGTCTTCATAAGTTTTTAAGAATGAAATTTCGAAATCTTACCTGGAAATTTAAATTGAAACTACTTAAAGATATTTCAAGAGATTTACAAGACATTCATAAAGCAAGATTTATTCATGCAGACTTTCACAGTGGTAATATTTTACAAGATGAGGGCACAAGTAAGAGTATGAAATCTTACATCTCAGATCTAGGAATGTCTAAGAAAATGATTCAAAAGGTGGTATTTATGGAGTTCTTACCTTATGTCGCTCCAGAGATTTTATTGGGACAGAAGTTTACACCGGCTGCAGATATTTATGGCTTCGGAGTTATTATGTCAGAAATGTCAACTGGACAAAGACCTTTTGATGGTCGCCCATTTGATCTTAGTCTTTCATTAGATATATGCGGAGGATTGCGACCTGAATTTGCTCCTGGGACTCCAGATTGCTACACTGAATTAGCTAAGCAATGCATGGATTCAGCTCCACAAAAACGGTACAAATGGATTAATGATTCAGACGATACAAATGAAATTAAGAAGCAATTTTCAATCGCTGATCAAATAATCAAAACATTGCCAATTATCTCACCAAAACACCCAGATATTATGTACACTAGCAAAATGATAAATATTCAAAGAATATCAAGTACAATTAAGGGTATTTATTTTAAAACTTATGCTATACAGTATATATGGGAACCCTACAGCAAAAGGAGGCAGCAGGCAAAAAATTTCGATTTTGTAATTTTATAAATTTATATTTCTAATGCTTTAATTCTTCAAGAAATTGAGTTAAAAAAAAATTTTTTTTTTGTCCACTGCCTCCTTTTGCTGTGGGGTCTCCATATATTACTTACCATATTTAAGTATTTGTTTATTTAAAGCCAATTATGCTATATTAGCAACTTTACAAAGTAAACCTGTCGATTCTGTTGAAGTCCCTTTTGGTAAGTACTACAGTATATTAAACTTACAGTATTTATAATTAAACAAATTTATTACTTAATTTATGTTGGTATTTAGATTATTGAGTTAATTGTTTTAAAGGTATAAATCTATTATTGCTCATCGTTATTATTTATAATTGATTTAATTTAATATTTCTCTAACGATTACTTTAAAAAAAATATGCAATTAGAGATACTTGGTTCAAAAAAATTATTGTTTTTTATTTACTTATTTAAGATTAAATCTTATGTTATCTTCGTATATTTCTAATAATTTTAAAGTTTTACATGTACGTAAATACGTATAAATTTAACTATTTTGGCCCAAATCGTCTATATAGGCTGGTTGGTTACAAAAGCCGTTTAGCATTATAATTAAAAAAAATTAACATTTCTGTTATTGGCGTGCCGTAACCGTTTCGAAATTAAGCACCTTTTTTATAAGATGATTAATTTTGGATACTTTAAGTGCATATAAACTTATAATGTGATGTAATTTCCGAAAATTACCTGATAAATTCATGCTTGTCAACTCAAATACAAGTCGCT
This sequence comes from Dentiscutata erythropus, assembly GCA_910591965.1. NCBI lineage: Eukaryota > Fungi > Glomeromycota > Glomeromycetes > Diversisporales > Gigasporaceae > Dentiscutata > Dentiscutata erythropus. The sequence continues at coordinate 7,253 of CAJVPY010006262.1, read as the reverse complement.
CTCGTTATAGTGAGGTGATCGGCTCCATTAATAAAAACTTTTTAAAAACTCAGTTTTAATAGTAAATTCACTATGTAGGAGAATTTTATATAGATTGGCTTTGATCTAACTTCACTATATCGAGATTTTAATTAGTCTTCACTATATTGAGAGTTCACTATATAGAGAGTGATTTGTAGTCTCTCAACATCAAAAAAGTCGAGTCATACCTAAGAAGTCATTGTTCAAATGTTTAGAAAACTTAGATAACTAATTTATAAAGTTCAGCCGAAGATATTTTAAGAATAACTGACATTTATGGCGATAGGACGATTTCGAATTCCAAAGTTTTGTATAATTCGAAAATTCTCTTTATATAAATTTTTTATTTTCTTATTTCTTTAAAGTGGAATTAGTTTGCTGCATATTTTCTTGTGATGAATGACCAACAAAACTTGGCACACATACTTAATACAGCAGAGATGTTATAATGTCCAATTCGTCCGAATAAGTTGATTGGGATACGTTGTAAGTAGAAATGGGATTTAAGTGAATTCGGAATTTCTTAAAAAATAGGGTTTACATATGATATCCTAATCTAACTAAAGAATTCTGAATCCACTTAAATTTTGTTTCCACTTGCAACATTTATAATATTAAACTTTTGAATTATCAATTCTTCACACAAATCACATTTTTATGTTTTTTTTTTTAAAAAAAATTTCAGAATTCGGTCCGATCTGTGCGAACCTCTAAATCTGCTTTTGCTTGTATTACAAGCAACAAATTATAGACTATCAGGACTCTGCATTATAATTCTACAACAAATTCATTTTTTTACGTATATATAATTACCTGCTAGGAAGTTCTTCTTCATATACACTAAATACCTGTACTTTAAAGTATGTATCTTCTTGTTGCAAGGAATGCTCAAACAGAGTAAAAATTGTTGAGGTTATTGCGACATTGATCAAGAAATCTTAAAGACACGTCGAGTTTATAAATCTTTTTTGATTACAATACGCGCGTCTATAGGATCAGATATTTTTGTTGAAATTGTTTCAACTAGCGAAATAATAATGTAATAAAACCATAAATATAAACCATTCGAAAAAATATATAAAATGTTGAGTTATTTTACCGTATAAACGCGAATAACGCTCGTGGGCGTTATTTTGAAAATTGAGCCCCTCAAAAATAGCGTACGTGGTCCCGAATTAATGCACATCCCAATATAACATAATTTATTGGTGCGATAAATGGTATATTGGATTCAAATAACCAACCCTTATTTCGAAATAACGCACATTGGCGTATCCGAAATAACGCACAGGTCAATTAATTAACGTACATGTTGACGTTATTTCGCGTTTATGCGGCATAAAGTTTTAGCCACATGTTCGTCATCTGAAATTCGCGCAACTAGATATTTAATCTGATGACTACTATGAGGCTAGATTGTATTTACATATACAGTCGACCCTCTAAAAACCGATCCTGTCAAAGCCGATAACCTGTCAAAACCGATAAAAAATTACCATTCCAGCTATATAAAACTGTTTTCAAATCCGATAACCTCTCAAACCTGATACAAAACCTGTCCACCATGCATACCGATTCTGAGAGGGTCAACTGTAGAATAAAAATACGGAAAGCACATAACCGCATATGTTAATATATGCGATGTTGAAATGAGATTTGTGGCTCTTATGTGTTTCTGATGTGCTGTACAATATAATGCTTGAATCTAAGAGAGATTTGGAAATCCATTTAGCTCATCAGAAAGTCTGCTCTCATATGTGATTATTTGTAATCCGTGTTATACGTAGTTGTTAAGGAAAATTCAGGAGTTTCGCCAAAAATTCCAAGGAGAAACGACAAAATGTGTTAAAATTGGCGACACTAGATCAGCAAAGCCAAATTGAAAGTTGTAAAAATTAGTAAATTGAATGTTTAAGATATAATTTATCAAGGTAAAATAAAAGTTAAATATATTATTTAATTTATAAATACAGTTGATATTTTCTATACTGAATTGTTATCTTTGAGATTTTATTTATTAAAAATTTGCTATATTTTAAACTTTTTTTAAACTTAGTGCAAGAAACAATGTTTACTTCATAGTATCTGAAATCACTATTTCGAATGTCCAAAATCATTAAGTTACCTTGGTTAAAATTTTTGAGAATCTACTGTAGTTTTAATAAAACAAAATAATAGATCATTTCATGAATGGTCATTTTACGCGATAACTAGCCGATTAAAATTTGTTATACTTATAAATGGTATAATTTATTTAGTATGTACTGTATTGTACGTACAGTACATTCTGTGTCATTTCTTAATTTACGCACGTCACTTCGTAATCGGTAAGCAATTCTTGAATGTGTGACAGGTTGGTGCTGCATTAATCAGCCACAACGACCTCCTTTATTTCAGTATGTACAATACGTTCGTAAAATTTCTTTTTGTATGAAATCTTTCACCATGTGCTTCATTAATTGTCCAGTACTTTGAACGTTTTCTATTTTTCTTTTGCGAATTGAAAGATAACAGAAATATGTGACACTCTCTATACCGAACTACCGTATGATTCCGAAATTAAGCACCGAAAATAAGCACCCCTCTACGTATAACCGTAACAGATATTTACCAAGCAAGTCTACTTTATGTTTCTAAGTAAAGTTTATTCTCCAAGTCAATACGATTCTAACGACAGTAAAATCATCAAAATTGGTTCAGTAGAACTCTCACAATTGCTCTTCAACTTTAGTTCAAAACAATCGTCGCCCAAATTTTGAAGAGAATTGCGAAAGTTCTACTGGACAAATTTTTATGATTTTACTGCCTTAGAATCGTCTTGACCTGGGGAACGGTTTTACTTAGAAACAGAAGGTAAGTTACTTAGTAAAAAAATTCTATATTATTTATTTTTAAAATTATATCCGAAAATAAGCACCTCTTATAACAAAAAAAGGGTGCTTAATTTTGGAATTATAAATTTTTGGAATTTTTAGTTTGTCTGTTATAAAAAGGTTCATTATAAAGAGAGTTGACTGTACTTAATATGCATATAGAGTACGTATATTACAGTAATTTCGGAATTATGTAAGGTTAACAAAGCATATAATGTTTAGTTTTAAAAGTGAAAATCCCTTTAACAATAAAGAACACTACCATTTTTCTTTTTTAAAGATACTATTCAGCGTAGATTATAAGAAAAGCTTTTTTCATTTAAAGAAACTATTTTTGTAAACTATATAGTACATATTTATCAGCTTATTTAGATTTATTGCCATACTTTTAAAGCAAATATTTTTCTTATACGTATTAAGAACTTTGACGAGTTTTTCATCAACCTGGTCTGTAAAAATTTTTGAATATTATAATTTATAAACATTATAAAAATAAAGAATACGAATATTTCTAAACGACGATATTAAAAACTAAAGGTTATGAAAAAATGAAAGGAAACGTATTTTTTTGATGGTTTGTTCTATTAAAGTATATTTTATTATCGTTATTTTTTAATTGGCACAAATTACCTTGGCTGATCAATGCGCCATCAACCTGACTATAGTTGTTGGACGAAACCTCGAGGTTTCGTGATGACGAAACGCGAAACCTAGTTTCGTCTTTCGTCAATTAATATCTTAAATGACGAAATGACAAAACTGACGAAACTGCAAAGGGAGACACAACTAATAGAAGGTGAAGATAAGATTAATGTTGTTGAAACTCATTAGTACAAGCTTATCATTATTACAATAGTATGTCAAACAGCATACACAAAGATCTTTAAATTAAATCTTATATAAAACATCTCAATCTTTTTTTTTCGTTGACCGTTTCCAGCATTTGAACTTACATATGGTAAATATAGCAGTAAATAGTAAAAATATTCGCTTCTAAGTAAAGTAAGTGAGGAGTGGGATTCTTTTTGGATTCTTTTGCAAGGTGAATATTAATATTTGTCTAAAGCTAATAATGACTTTTGCAACAATTTTTTATTAGTGAAATGTTACGTTTTCAAAAAGTACTTTAAAGTGTATAAATAAGTTACCCGAGCAATTGATTTACATCAGCCAATCAGATGAAAGTTCTCCTATGAGCTAGGTAATGAGAAAAGGGACCAAATTGACAAAACAAAAGATCTTCAGAAAATCAATTTTTGTATTGTAAATCTTATAATAGATTATAAAATTTAAAGGACTATATGACAAAAGTTTATTAATACAACTTCTTATGCGTTTTAAATAAAAAATGATCCTAATTAGAGATAGGTTTGGCCAGCTAGATCAGCTATTGGTCAGCTATTATTGACTATCGATTAGTAGCTAGCTATAACCAACTATAGCTGATAAATTACTTGATCAATTTTTTAATAAATTCGTAATGTAGAAATCAACTTGAGTCATTAGTATTTTACCTTTGAGCTTTTCTGGGATATAGTAGTTTCAAGATCTAGATGAGAAGCAAAGATTTTACAAGGTCAGAAAGTAGTTTGGTGTGGTGACCTAAGCAATTGGTGAGTGAAGTTGCAAAATTTTATTTCCACTAGTTTTGTTTGCCTAATAAAAAATACTATTTCGAATTACATTCTAAACTGTACTTTAATTTTTTTGTCATATTTATTTGGTTATAAGTATAGCTTCTAAATATAATGTTTATAGTGGTAGTTGTTAGAAATGTTCGCATGTCTTGAATCTATTTCATATCAGCCAATTTACAAAGTACCCAAATTTTTGTGACCTAAATTTATGAAGATCCAATCAAAACAATGAATTTTACATAATCAATCTTATTAATAATAAAGCATCATATAAAACTTCTGGTAAGTCATATAATAATCTATCATGAAACTTTGTCAAACAGTTGCCCTTAAGATCAACTTTTCTGATCAAAAAATAGAGTAGATATAGCTTATAGCAACAATAAAAAAACAGGTCTTATAGTATATACGGCAAATAGTAAATGTATAATTTGATCACGTGTAAATCTAAATTTGGTAATCTAAATAAAAAGGCCCAAATTTACAAATTGGCTGATATGTTAATAATATATTACAAAATTTAATTGTTTATTGTAAATTAATATACCTGTATTTATTACAAAAAAATAATATATATATTGTGAAAGATAAATTAATTAGCTATTATGAAGCAAATATTAATGTATTGTAGGCTATAATACGCATCTTTAAAAAGTATTAACTAATTTTTTTGAAAGCAATAAATTCTTATCCATGTTTAGCTGATACCTTATCCGGTGTACAATCAACATTTTTTCTGGAGTGTTTTGACAACCAATCAAAATGAACTTCCACTATGCTCAATAGGCCAAACGATTTGCAAATTTAACCAGAATTTTTGAAAATATAAATCAGTCAAAATCAGCCTATATAAAATTTTGAATATTTCTCTGTAACTACATTCTTGATTAAACACAATAAATTTTTTTTATTTTATTCTAAACTTTAGTACAATTAAAATAAAAAAAATTTATCTAAATTGAATAGATGATTGTTGAGAAATATGAATTTTACAAAAAATTAGTAAATTTCTTTTTTTTAACTTAAACAAAGATTTCTCAACAACAATTAATTCAAAGTTTTTTTCATTTAATTCTGCAAGTTTTTAGAAATAAAGTAAAATAAAAAACTATTGAATAATATGTTAATGTGATCTTTTTTATATTCATAAGTTTATTGCAATATTATACTAGTAAAAAATAAAAAAATTAGATATGTTAAATAGTACTATTCAAATGCTATTTGACACATCAAATTTTTTATTTTACCAATGTTACTTACTATTTAAAATTGACAATTAGTATTATGATTACATATTATATAATTTATTCTTTAAATTTGAATATAAATTACTTTTAGGCTTTAAATATTATTAAATTAGTAATAATAAATTAATTTAATTCAGAATTACTACTATACTTCCAGTAGTAAAAAAAGTTATTAGAATTAGAAGTTCCAATTCAATGTGTAAGGTAGTGAGAGATTTGGATTTCCTTTACTACTTTATTTTAGTAAATTTATTTAAAGTGTTTATTTGATTTTGGCTTATTTTTAATTTTATCTATATTTATTTCAATTAACAGCAATAGCTAATGAGAATATTAGTAAAAAAAAGTTTATTTTATTATATGAATACAAAAAAAATAATAGTTAAATCAGTATTTTTATAAAGAGTAACCTCTACTGCTTCAACACTCTCAGAGTTGAGTTCATTGCTATGAATATATAAAGAAGTAAGAGCACTAATTTATTTATTTTTCTTATTAAGAAAAAATTTTGAAATATTGATATATTAGGAAGGGCTAAAGAAAATCTGAACTTTAAAATAAATTCATTAAAATCTAGTTTTTTGGCATTACTTTAAAAACTTACTTGTGTAATAATATATATAGAACTGTTTCACAAATATGTTTATATATATTTGTATACCAGAATACTATCATGTAATGAATGATTATTGTAACCTGGCACAGAATCTATACATGCTAACTTTACACTTCATGATTTGCATTACTCTGTTCCTAGTACTCTGTTCCTAGTATACTTCATGATATTGCTTATTACTCCATTTCTAATATTTAAATAAAACAGTCAAGTATGCACCAAAGATGGTGCTAAAACCTTTTTTGGAATTTCTGAAAGTTTCAAGTCTTGGATTATAGCTTCTAAAACCTTATCCAAAACTCAAAACCTTAACCAAAACCTAAAACCTCAACTGAAACCTTGAAACTGCCAAAACATCAATAATTTATTTGTTTATTCTCTCAGAAGTTGGCGCTAAAACCTTTTGTGCCAAATCTGCAAGTTTTAGATTTCAAATTATAACTTTCAAAACCTTATCTAAAACTCAAAACTCACCTGAAACACAAGAAACTACACTGATATATGCTTGTATCAATATACATTAATTGCACCAATGCATGTTATATATCTCTTTAAAGAATTCAATAAATTTTTAATATCCAGTACTATTTTGGCTAGAATGCATCTAACAATTTATTGCATGCGGGCAGTTCTTTTTGTTGTTATGATTCATAAGTACAACATGCATCAGGAAGTTGTTTTTATGTAGAAGTATGTAAATATTTTATATAGAGTTATGTAAATGTTTTGTGTATATTTATTTAAAAATTATACATAGGTCTATAAACCCAATGTAGACTTATATAGTTATAATTTATACATAAATATAATTATAAATAATATTTATTTAATAGTTATCTAAAATTTTGCAAATATAATA
>CAJVPY010006261.1:0-10671 GCA_910591965.1 Dentiscutata erythropus | reverse complement strand
CATCATTGGAAATGTAAAAAGCGCTATCCTTGTACTGATTGTGGTAAGCCTACAGCTACAGCTTGTGGACGGTGTGCGGAGTATATCAGAGGATATTATGTTATGCAATATTATAATAAATTGCATAATAAAGCTAGATCCTCACCTTTTCGTAATAAATCACTCAAAGCTGGAAAGTAGGTAAACCTAAACTGATTACTATATTTTGTTTTTTGAGCTTGCAAAAAAAACAGATGAGACGTAGCAATGAAACTTTGAGATATATATAATAAGTCTCCCCCCCTAGCTAAATCTCACCTCTGATCGAATAAGTCTCATCTCTGATCGGATAAGTCTCACCCCTAATAGCTAAATCTCACCTCTGATCGGATAAGTCTCACCCCAATAGCTAAATCTCACCTCTGCGAGGTGAGATTTAGCATTTTTTGTCCTTTGCTAGATAGTAATGAATCGCTTTTTGAATTAATTCTAGGATAACATAAAAAATAGTATGCATTTTAGGCTTGAATGGGCTCGCAGAGAAGCACACTCGGACACTTTGGTCCTCGGTGCTCTCTGCTCGTTTCAAGGGCAAGCAAGATAGCATAATTGTTTTGTTATCTTGTTTGGGATTAAAAACATAGCCAGAGCGTTAACAAAGACTATGTACTCCTTAATGATGGAAGCCCAAATTTTGGAGTAAGGAGAGTAAGTTACCAGGATTTGGCTCTAGCGTACTTTAGAGCTTGAATTCGATATATGATTAAATATATCTAGAAGGATTTGTAAAGGGGGTAAGGAACCTATTCTGGATACAGTACCGGAATTCTGTTCCAGAACCCTTCTTTATGCACTACTCAGGCTATGATAGTATTATCATAGATTTTTTTCTTTTCTGCCTTTTTCTTTTATTTGTTATTTTCTTTTACTTTAGTATTTTTTACTTTTTACTTTTTTGTTTTTGTTTTTTTTTGTTTTAGTGTTAGTATTTTTTTTCCCCATAAATTAGTTAGAGACTATAAATCCTTTTACTCAGAAAGCTAGAAGAAGAAGATTAGAAAAGAAGGTGATTTTAATAGGCTATAAATCTATTTAAGGAAGTATTAAACTATCTAGTTACAGAGTAGTTGATATGGAGATAAACTTTACTATAGCAAATCAAATACAGACAATTTGGACACCCTTGGTCAGTGTTGTACATTTTGGATGTCCGAGCCTTTTTGAACTGTCCAGCGGACTGTCCGAATCTCATCTGGCTTACAAATATAATCTTAAAAATACACTTATATATATAAAAATCAATTCTGAACAACTTTAATTAATAATTGAAGGCAGGTCACGATAATAAAATCTTGCTCTATTTAGTATTATTTAGTGCCAAACTCTGTCCGAGTATTGTCTGAGTTGTCCGAGTGACAACACTGCCCTTGGTGTTGCAAAGAGTTGGGTTAGCAAACATTTAAAGAAATTAGATAGACTTTGGTTTATATATTATACTCCCCCATGAGTATATTAATAAAGTATTAACAAGATGGCTGAATTTATTAAAAAAAAAAAAAAAACTAATATAAGCTGAATATGAAATTGCTTCAAAGTAAACTTTTTTTGTACTAAGTTAATTAATCTTATTAATTAATTAAAAGTTGTAGAGCTCATCTTTGTAGTTTTAATAGTAGTTAAAGTATCAAAATCGGCCTAGTGAGTGCTAAAATATCTTTAAAAAATAGTATTATAATACTATTACCTTTTTGTAATCACATAGTATAGTAACAAGATCACCTAGTGCAGGGATCTGCTATTGGAATATACATGAGATGAATGTGGAGTATATATAGCAAAAGGCAAATAGTTTGATATTAGAATAGTGTATTTTTTATCTTTATTTATTATAAAACAAAAAGATAACCTTATCTAGAGATTCTAAAGAGAGTTATACATTACAAGAGAGAATTACAAAACTAATTTTATGAGTGAAAGAGAAAGTAAGAACTCTATATTGATTATTATAAGATCTATTAAAATTTATTTAAGAGCTGTACAAGATTTATAAATATCTCCTTTTACAAGAAGAGATTAATACTCTTTTTATATACCTTTAACAGAATAGAAGAAGAAGTTGAGAAGTATAGCAAACATTCAATTTGATTGGCTTGAAGATCCCTGAGTTACACAATATAAATAAAAATTTTTACAGTAATTCTTACTATGAAAAACTATATTATCAATTGACAACTTGTAGTTTTACACAATAAATTTTTTTTAATCTATATTATACTATTCTTTAGCTCTTTGTCTGTTTTTAGTAAAAAAAGATTAGTATAAATTAGTATTATTTAAAACTTTACTTAGAAGCAAATTTAGACAAGTAATATACAATGAATGAGCTAATTAAGTGTTAATAGAAGTAAAACACATTTGGGTAAAGTTAATAGAAAAGAGACAAATTTTTTCTAAGTAAAAGTTTTTTTAACTTTAAGCTTAAATATCTTAGCAATTATCTTATCAAATTTAGTAATTATTTTTTTATTTTAATTTTTATAATTTTAAAATTAAAACGGAGTTGGGATCTCACGGCCTAGTAGTCTAGGCACCTAACCCTCCATGAGTGGGTTTTGGGTTCAAGTCCTAGTAAGCACATTTACCTACGAATATTTGGAAGTATCTGCTATGGAAAGTCCAAGTGAATACAGGTCTAGATTAGGAATTTCTGGAAGGAGGTCTATTGTAGAGTAGTTGACACTACATGTAATAGTAGTCATTACAGAAGGTTCTATTACACAAAGGTTGTGTGTGTAAATCCGCAATTAGCAAGGTAGCTCCAACAATCTCTAAAGTGGTATTGGGGATCTTGTTTGAGAGGATGACCAGGCAGTAACCAGAATTGAAAAGTGGTGAAAAATGTGGTGAACGCAAAAGAACCTGTGGTAAAGAATTGGCCTTATCAGATTTGAAACACCTCTAGTATATACAGAACTTACCAACCAATAAGAAGTTGAAGCATGGAGGCATGTATGTGTTGATAGACCTAACAGGCTTTGGTCGTACCCATATGGGAGCCTTTGGCATTAAGAGAACTTGAAACCACCAATATAGGTATAGCTGGTATAAGTGCATGCAGTGGTAGCCGGAGGCTACAACTGCTGAGAATCACTATAAAAAGAAACAATGACACATCTGTTACCTCTGAGCCTCATAATGCCATCCAACTGTACTAACCACTAGAAGTATATGCGAAACATGTCTGAGTAGCCTCATCACCATATTAGGAAGTACAGTTGTTAGTACAGATCTAATTGGATATGTTAAGACCTGGGTCCAACAGCTCCAGGGTGTAGGTGAAATTTCCAGATTATGTAAAAACCCAGTCTCCGATCATTTTCTGATTAAAATCAGAGCAAATTCCCTCACTAGTCACACAAATTATACAGTATATGTATACAACCAACACCTTTTTTTTGCTTTTAATTTTTTTTTGTAGCGAAACTTTACTCCTCTTTTCGTCAATGTTGTTATTTACTAGTGCTTCTTTGTGTTGCTAGTGTCATCATCATCATTTACTGGTGCCTCTTTTTGTCACTAGTGTTATTGTTATTTACTAGTACCTTTTTTCGTTGCTTGTGCCAGTGCTTCCTTCGTATACTTCTTTGGCTCTAAATTCGGAAATCAAAATCTACAAAAAAAAAGAAAAGTTAGTTCAAAAAAAAAAAAAAAAGAATGTAATGTAAAAAGAAATACTTGTCTTCTTAAACTCAGCTTTTGTCTTATTGTTTAATCTACGTTTCATCATACTGATTTATTTTTGTATTTGTTATATGCGCTAGATTACAAGATTAGTATAAGAGATACTTGTGCGATTTAGAGTTAGAGTTAGTATTAGTGTAGTATTAGTGTAGTATTAGTGTAGTATCAGTATAGTATTAGCATAGTATTAGTGTAGTATTAGCATAGTATTAGCGTAGTATTAGTATAGAAATAGTTTATGTAAAAAATTATATGAAATAAATTTAAAATAAAATAATTTAAAATAATTTAAATAATTTAAACCGAATTAAATAAAAAATAATAAAAATAAAGCTTACTGTATAGTGATTCAAGAAATACTGCTAAAAAGAGCTTTTAAAGTGTTTTTTATTCGATTAAAAAGAGTGTTTTTTTTTTAACTACTTCACCACTCTAATACATATATATAGAAGATCTTAACGGTCTTGGTTTCTCACTTTTTTTAACTTTATATAAATCAAATTTTAATAATATTTTAACTTTACTTAATTCTAATTTTAATAACTTTTTTTTACTCTATTTAACTTTAATTTTAATTTTTGTTTTTTTTCCTTCGGCAAGTTCTGCCAAGACCCTATACCCCTCCAGTTATATACCCAACCTGAAGGCTAGTTACTGCATACATTTTTCCTGCACGGGATCCAGTCTGGACCTCTAGTACCACTTTGGGTACCCGGATTCGACCGCCTGCACCAATGTCCGGAGATGTCGGATCACCTTTCTATTGTACTGGGATTTCACCAGCCAATCCGGTAGCACCACGAGTTCTTGTAGTATCTTTATCAGACTTGGCCTCACATTACGTCTCGTGACTTCGGTTATTTCAAATCGGGGTTCTAACACGCCTCGCTTCACAGCCACAACTTCTCAGAATAACTATTCCTAAATACGTCTATCCATAGATATCCTGGGTTCCCTATAACCCACAATGTTTCACTTCCATTTTCGAATTTTTTATTAATCCGCCATTGGGAGGAATTGAACCAGCAACCGTCCGATTTGCAACTTGGGAGTATAACCATTATGCTATCAACTCACAGGTTACTTTAATTTTAATAATATTTTTAAACTTCATCACCAAAATTTGCAAGGGGATTACTATCGATATTAATCGGTTATTGGATAGTAATCGATATAAATACCCCTGACGATGACTATCAAGTTAGTTAGTAATCGATATATATCAGTTAAAAAAAATCTGATTAGTAGTAATTAATATCAAATAATGATTCAAATCGATTTTTTCTAATTATACCAATATTAATACTATTATACTATATACTTATTACTCATGTTTAATAAATTAATTTTAATATCAAATATTACTTTTTATAATGCAAACAAATGCAATTTAATTTTATTAATTGAAAAATAAGCAATACAAATCGCTAATTACATACAACAAATATGACTAATTAAAGCTAAAATAATCAGCATAGCTAAAGCTATCAACCCCTATAACCCCAAACAATTCATCCAAATTATCTTGCGACCGAACCACTACCCTGAGAAGGAGTCCTAGATATTCTACCCATTGTATTAGATTCAGGAGTGTTGTGCTGCGAATCAGAGGGGCACTGAACCTCTGATTCATTCATAATTACTTCAGACGAAATATACAACGGTCTACCAGTATTAAAATCATTCTATATTTATTAAAACGTTAGTAGTTTAAAATATTATATAATAAAAAAAAAAAAGAAAAATGGCAAATATTTACAAAATACTTTTCAATACGATGCTTCATATTTTTTTTGTCACATGTTATACTCTTGAATCTGGGATTCAAGAATATATCGCATACTGCCAGTACAAAAGCACAGTGTTTACTCGTTAATATAGGAACTGCAACTTCTGAAAATGTAGCTCTTGTAATCGTGGTGATCCAAAACACATCATCACTATTTTTTTCAAACAATAAGTAATGACAATCGCCTATTTTTAGATTTTTCTTCCATTTAACAATTGCTGGGGCCTTGGCATTGCTTTTCAAGGAGGCAACTGTTCCACACCAAATGTTTTCCACATTGCTGAACGAATGCTTTGTAGTGCTGCACCTCAATTATTCTTTACTTTTTGAAGGAGCTATAATTTATAAAGTTAAATAATAAAATAGTTATTATTATAGTTATTAGTATTGATAAAATAAGAAGATAAAAACATTATCAATTAATAACGTTAAAAAATATTATCGATTAAATAATATTAAAAATATTATTGATTAATAAGGATAAAAAAATATTATCGATTAATAACGTTAAAAAAAAATATTATCGATTTATCACGTACTGCACTATACCATTTACCGTGAAAACGGTTTGTAAATTAATTGGGACTCATGCTACACATGAATTCAGGAAGCTGTTCCTCAAGATGACTCTTCATAGTCTCCTTCAAAACATTTTGGCTCAGGTAAACATGGGTCGGAAATAAACGTTTTACAATGCCATTATATATTTCCTTTAAAATAAAAAAACATTACAACAAACATATTCAATATAAAAAAAAAATATTTAGAAAGAAAATCACTTATGTCTATCACTTGAGGAGAGAGTTCATTGTCATGCTCGTCCCGTTCCTCTTTAGTTCGTTCTTTATTTCTTTATAATTTTTGTTAAGCTGTTTATACAACAAATACAGCTGTTGATTTTGAACATATAGCTGCCCAAATTCTTTGCAGTAGTGATAGTGGTAGCGATGATCTTGTTTTTTTTTTTTTAGAAAAAAAAAAAATAGGTTCTTATTAATAAAAAAAAAAAAAAAGCAACAGTCATGTTTTTTTTTTTTTGTTTTATAAAAAAAGAAAAAAAAGGTTTGTTAAAAAAAAAAAAAGAAAAAGCTATCTATTCAAAGAAAAAACAAAAAAACAAAAAAGCATATTTATTACCATCATGATTACTTGGTTCATCTTGATTGGTTGATCTTTCACATGGTGTATCTTGAGGTGCATCTTGGTTGGTTGATCTTTCACAGGATCTTCCTCTATACTTTGGATCAGGTAAACGTTGTGGTGAGGAATAATATCCATCGTTACCCGGTGATGAATGACGAGACTAGAATTCATAACAAGAAGGTGGACGAGCTTGAGAAGGTTGGCGAGATTGTTGGTGAGAAGGTTGGCGAGATTGTTGTTGAGATTGTCGATAAGAGGATTGGTGAGATTGTTGTTTAGATTTGCTTTTTCCACTCATTTGGGAGAAAATGCTTTGTACACTTAAAATACTTTTCGATAAATCTGATGAATCAAAATCATTGTCACAATAATAAGGTTGAGATTGATTTGGAGGTTGTTTTTAAGATTTAGTGTTAGTAGATGTTTGTTGAGGATAGTCAAAATTATATGAAACCGATTGAGAATGATGAGTAGATGGTTGAAGTCAAAAGGAATGAGATGGTTGAAGATGAAAATCATGAGATGTTTGTTGAGGATTAGAGGTAATATAAGAAACCGATTGTGCACAAATATTTCGATATGGTTAATTAGGGTTAGTAAAATCAGAAAATGGACAGTTCGAGGTCATTCGTTATTTTGTAGTGTATTTGGGGTAGTGGAAGATGAGTTGGTGTTTTGCATTTTTCCAAAATTATTAAGAAATTTCAAAAAATGTCTTTACCTTTAAACGCTAAAAATCTGTTGTATTTATATAAATGTAAAAGCTTTCGTAAGCAGGAAAAAAAAAAAAAAAATTAAAACATAATGATGAAAAACATACCAAAAGAAAAAAAAATTGAATGATGATAAACGTAACGAAAGAAAAAAAAATTTAAAAGATACTTATCTCATTTGTTGTTTTGATCATTATACTTATAATGACATATAGCTAAGTTTTTTGTATATTGCATAATTTTGCTAAATTTTGTTACATATCAAAATAATATTACACTTAATATGATTAAATAAGAAAAACCTAAGTCATCGGGCTTTCAATTACATTTTGTAACGAACATAATCAATTTAATTTATTAGTAATAAATTAAAACACTTATGTTGACATAATCGATTTAATAAATTAAATCAATTATGTCAACATAATTATTTTAATTTATTTCTAATAAATTAAATCAATTATGTCGACATAATTATTTTAATTTATTTCTAATAAATTAAATCGATTATGTCTGTTACAAAATGTAATTGAAAGCCCAATGACTCAGGTTTTTCTTTGGCACTTTTAATGTTAATTTGTGCATGTTATTATGTCACCAATATGATACTAGTTGTTTACAATGTTTTCTCGCATACCGTATTACCGCGAAATAACGATCATGAGCGTTATTTTGAAAATCGTATCTCCTAAAAATAGCATACTGGGTTTCGAAATAACGCCCATGCGCATCCCGAAATAGCGCACACCATATGTAGTATACTATATAATCGAATAACAAAAGTTGGTAAAAAACGTTTTCAGTTTTTTAAACGTTTTTTTATTGTTTAAACCTTTATTAAAACATCGAAGCCTGAGATAAAATTTTGCTTTAATAAAAATATTGCTTTTTGATTAATTTCATTTTAAGCTAAGAAATTTTTTTTAAAAAAGATACTATATCTTTTCGAATGAATTATTTGAAGAACCAGAATCTGTTTTTTGAGTTTTTAATAAATTATATATTTCTTGGAAGTCTCTTTTACGGTTT
Source organism: Dentiscutata erythropus (assembly GCA_910591965.1). Lineage (NCBI taxonomy): Eukaryota > Fungi > Glomeromycota > Glomeromycetes > Diversisporales > Gigasporaceae > Dentiscutata > Dentiscutata erythropus. The sequence continues at coordinate 2,277 of CAJVPY010006261.1, read as the reverse complement.
AATAAATGGCCTTTTAATTTATCAACTAAATCAACGCAGTCTTCGCAATAATTATATTTCTGGCAAAGCGTTGTTTGATCATGTTTATCAGGTTCAGCAACTTTTTAAAGTTTAAATGAACTTCTTTTGACAATGATCTTCCACGCAGTCGAATCATAATTACATAATTATGTCATAATGTATTATAAACTATTTTTTAAGCAAAAATTAAAGTTTCTATGAGAATTTATTTCAAATCAGCTCACTTAATATCTAAAAACCCGAATAAACCCTTTACAGCTAAACAAATCTATGACTAATAAATGTTCCGGGTTAGAAAAAAAAAAAAAAAGCAAAAATATAAAATATTAAATGAGTTCTCAAACTCTTTAGAGACAGAGAACAAGAACGGCAAACAATTAACGGCTTGAACCGTCCAATGCACATCACAAGAAGATAAAATCTGATTACTATAGTAGGAATATTGAGATAAGTATAAATTTTAATTATTTTTCTTATTTAATCAATTTTTTTTCAATTTAACAACTTACATTATTTTATTATTATTCTATCATTCTTTCATCATTATCCATTACATATTTATAATCCATTGCATTTTCACTATCGGTTTCATCAGTGGTATTTTCTTCATTGTCAGTTTGATTTTCCACATCCATCACGCTTTCATTTTTATCTTCTGGAAGCACATCCAATAACTCATTCATATTCAATTCATTCGTCCGGTTTTTAGCGACAGCTTGAACAATTGCCTGAAGACATTGAGACATTTTATCATTTTCACTACCATCTGGATTAAGCGTAAGTCCAGCTGCTTCGAAAGACCTAACTAAAATATTAGAACTAATCTCCTTCCAGGTTTTAGATACCCATTCACAGACAAGTTTGTATGAGGCTTTTTTACAATTTCCATTTTTAGTAAGTACTTTTTTTCCTTTATCAATCCAGTGTTCCTATCTTTGTCTTACTCCATTTTTAAATGGCTTGTTAACCGAAACGTCTGGTGGTTGTAAAATACTAGTTGTTCCTCCAGGTATTTCTAAAAGATCTAGCCCCTCTGCTTTAAATGCTTTTTTTACATCATCACGGACATGACTTCGATGACCATCAACAAATATAATACCTTTACTTTTAAAAAAACCATTTGGTCTTGATCGAATAGCTTGTGGTATATAGGTAGAAATCATTAGATCACCTTTTATATTTGCATGAGGTGCTGCTGCGACAATGATATCTCGTGAAAATATGCCTCTGGGCTTTTTTTTTAATTTAAATATTACCATAGGCAGAAGTTTTACTCCAGAAGCTATGTAGTCCAAAACTATAGTAAAACGCAATTTATCACTTCCTGTGGTCTTGATTGGTACTTCACAAACACCTTGAAAATCTATTGTCGAGTTCGAGGCATGTCAAACCACATAGGCATTTCATCAAAAGAGATAATAAATTGTTTTTCAATAACATTTGTTTTTTCATGTGAAACTTCAAGAAAGTCTCTAATAACTAAAGGCATATTTTCAGGAAATTTTTGCACAATTTGTGTTCGGGTACATTCCATCAAACCATGTCGTTTTCTAAAACGATCACACCAGCTACGTGAAAATTTGGCATCCCTAATATCTAGGGTCTTTCCTAACTCCTTTGCCTTTTTCCTAATCATGGACGTTGTAACCGCAAGTTTTTCTTCTCTCTTTTTTTTAATATAATCCACCAATTCTTTTTCTAACCCAGGATATATTGCTTTTCGACCACAACCACTAAGGACACGTGTTTGATCTATATTTATATCTTTATTTTCTTTAAGAGCCTCAAGCTTTGACTTTTGTTGTCTCCATTCTTGAACCCGCCTTCGGTCAACTTTGTAAAATATTGATGCATGACAATTAGATGTTTCTTTCGCATAAGCGATTATATCAAGTTTAAACGCGATAATATAACTGCGATTTTTGTAAGTGTGATCTATTTTGTTAAATGAAGTAAAAATTGTACACGAAACAAAAAAAATAAGATAAAATTTAAATATATACCGCGATCGTGTAGTACAAAAAATCTCTTGATAAAAAAAAAAAAGTCCAATGAATACTTCATATTTATTCTTTTAGCTTTAATTGCTTCAAGAATAACTATCATCAAACATTCAATTAGCGCTACCCTTATCCTAGCAAATTTCTGATAATAAATTGTTATGGTCATTCTTTTTGATTTTTTTTTAATACTGGAATATAATATGTGAATGTTTTATATTTGATTTTTTCAACCTTAACGATAATTCACGCTAAA
>CAJVPY010006260.1:0-10676 GCA_910591965.1 Dentiscutata erythropus | reverse complement strand
TAAATAACAATTTTGTTATAACGTTTAAATTGGATTACTATATTGCAATAAAAATGCAACAATATATAAGAATATGTAAGAATATGTAAGAATATGTTAAGAATATGTAAAAATTTTGCCCATCCCTAATCTAGATTAGAATTCACAACTCAACAAAATTGGTCAAAGACATCCATAACAAGCATGCAGTGTTTTATAACATAGTACATAGGTGTTTAGATAACATATTTATGTCGGGAGCAAAAAAAAGCCCTAACGTTAATAAACATTAAAATTATGTGTAATGTGAAAAACTTGTGTATATATCGTACCTCGGATTAGAATAGGCGTAGGTTTAAGCGTAAAATTAAAATTTGACTCGCGTCATACAAATGCTATGATAATATTTAATAAATTAACAAAAATTGGTTCTCTTAAAATTTTTTCACATACTATTTATGTATTTTATATGTCTAAGTATTATAGAGTATTCATTTATTACACGTAAAAATTTCGGTAGCTATTTTAATGGGGTCCGCATTATTTCACCGACTATCACTTATAGACACCACATTTCACTGACAATTATTCATCGACAAGTACATTTTACCGACAGTCTATTTCACCGAAACTTATTTTACTGCCAATTTTTTTTTTATAAATTACACTAACTTTAGCTCTAATTCTAACCTAGCACTAATGATATTGACCAGAATTACTTTGTCTGTAGAATGAGCTTCGGTGAAATAAACTGTCTGTGAAATTAATTGTCAATGAAATGTGGTGTCTATGAAGTGATTGATCGGATCCCATCGTCAATAGACTCATGGGTCTATCATAGAGTTTAAAACGTACGTACGTACGTACATACCAGACCCGGATCTTGTACAATTACGGTACACAGCATAAACCATATTAGGTAAAAAGACACCCGATATACAAAACCGAATACATGTTATAGGATGACCAATCAGATGGATGTATTTGCGCACGAAAAATTTTTAATTCAAAAGATCACCGAATTTTTAATTCACGGGTTGGGTTACACACATATTTGTTTATAATAGTTGTTTACTTTTAAAAGTACAGTAAGTTATCATTATGTTGTACGTATTGATAAATACAAATACTATTAAAAAATCTTGTGCGTTTTCTCCGGACACACAATGCTATGCATTTCTTAGTATTAATTTAGTGCATGATCGAATAGATATTCTTTTCAACCCGATCTTTAATGAATTAAAAATTATATAAGCTTCTCATTCTCCTGAGAGTAAGAAAAGAAATTATCAAATAAAAAACTCCGATAAAAGTTTTGCAAAAGATGTCTAAACCTCAAGTTGCAATAATTGGTGCAGGTAATAACCTTTTTTTGCCTCATGAGTATCATCCTTTATATCTTTCACATTCTAACATAATAAATAGGTCCAACGGGGCTTGCATCCATCAAGCAATGTATTGCCGATAATCTAGAGCCCGTATGTTTTGAAGCTACCTCATATACCGCTGGACTTTGGCGTTATACAGAAATTACCGAAGAAAACAATGACCCACATTCTTCATGCTACAATAGCGTGGTCATTAATACCAGTAAAGAAATTGTAGGTAAACTATTGCGGCAACTTATGCTAAAATTTGACCTATTTTATTATGAAATTTTAAAATTTTTTGTAGACGCTAGTAAATTTAAATGATGACCCAAATTTCAGCATAAGTTGGCACAATTATTTCTTCTCAATTCTTTACAAAAAATTCTTGATTAATCATCTTAGGTTTTCGTAACATAGATGTCATTCTCCGATTTTCCAATACCTAGAGATTGGCCTTATTATTTACACAACAAACTTGTTGCCAAGTATTTACTTTATAATTTCATTATTGGTTCTATGTCGAACATCTCATTATAATAATATTGATAATCTAATATTGCAGGTACTTTGATATGTACGCAGAAAAGTTTCAGCTTATTCCTCACATAAAATTTAACACAACCGTCTTGAACCTGACAATTCTTCCTGATAAACGTTGGAACGTTCGATATATCACTAAAGGCGAAGAGGAAACCGAGCAGGTGTTTGATTACGTAATGGTTTGCACTGGTCATCATAGATATCCACGATTGCCAAATTATCAAGGAATGGATCAATTTCAAGGGAATCAAATTCATTCTCATTTTTATCGTGTGCCTTCTGATTTTGCGAATAAACGTGTTGTTATTGTAGGATGTGGAAACAGGTATGGATCACATTATGTAATTTATGAGCAAATTCGGTAAATTTATATTAATATTTTTTAGTGGAATGGATATTTCTGTGGAATTGTCTGGGGTCGCATCACAAGTTTATGTTTGCACTCGTCGAGGTATGCAAAATTTCATGTTTATGTCATTTATTATTTAAGTCGTATTCAATATATTGTCTTTTCTATAACTAAAGGAACGTTACCATGGATTTTGCCAAGACTTTTACGTGGAAAGCCTATTGATCACCACAATTCCCGTTTTTACACCACATGGTTACCCTCATTTGTTAAAGACTATCTTACCAAACGTACAGTAAAAACCACAATTGGTCCTTCTCCGATACCAGACCTGGAACCAAAAACTAATCCATCCAATTCTCATCCAACTCTTAAAACAAATTTTTACGACTGCCTTTCAAATGGAACAATTATCGTAAAACCAAACATCTTCCGGTTGAACAATGATAATTCCATTGAATTCATTGACAAAACTAAACTTGAAAATATTGATGCCATAATATATGCTACCGGATATAAAATTGAATTTCCATTTTTGAATAGTGAAGTTGTTAATGGTGGTGACGAAATTTTAAAAATGTTTGATGAAGAATATAGAGAGAATTTGGTTTGGCTATATAAGAGAATGTTTCCACCAAAATATCCAAATATTGCTTTCCTTGGATTGGTTCAATTGATAGGTGCTATCTTTCCCTTAAGCGAAATGCAAGCGCGTTATGTGACAAGTCAAATCACTGGTCACATACCAACACATCCACCTATTTCCAAAATGTACAAAGAAATTCAAGAGCACCAAACATCGTTACAAAAACGTTATTATACCTCGGCAAGGCATACGATTCAAGGAGATTACTTCCAGGAATTGGATAATTTAGGTACTATATCTGCCTTCTTAGTAGGGGTCTGTAACCCGGGCTCGTGCCTGTGCCCAGTGAAAAATCTAGGCAAGGGAATGGGCATGGCTCGGGCACAAAAAACTCGGCATGAGCACGGGCACAGGCACAGAAATTGAATATTTATTATTTAATTGTGCCTGGCACTTGTGCCTAACATTTTGTGCATATGCCTTTAATAATGCCTTGCACTTTTGTGCCCATAGGCACAGGCACACCATAAGGCACTAGTACCCGGCCTGGTGTCAATGTGCCGGGCATGGGCATTTGCAGACCCCTATTTCTTATGTAGTAACTGATTACTATAATATTAACGGCATTTTATCTTTTTCTCATTCAGCAAAAGATCTAGGTTGTTATCCGTATCCATTGCAAACTATATGGAAATATGGAATTAATATGTATTGGAAAATTTTATTTGGTGTCCCTACTGCTATCCAGGCAAGTTAATTTATTTCCCACATGAAGCTGAAAATGTGTCTTTAGTACCTAGCTGTTTAATTAATTATTTATTGGACTTTTAGTATCGTTTATTTGGGCGACAGTCTTGGGATGGTGCGGCTAATGCAATTAATATTTATAACGGCTGTCAACCATCTACATCTAAAAAGAATCTCTGATTGACAAAAAATAAGAATTTTTAATTAAAAAGTAGAAACTTAGAGAATATTAATAGCAATTTAATGTAGTGCTCAATTTAAGAAAATTATTATATATTACGGGTTTGTGTTTTAAAAATAATTCTAAAGAAATGTATTTAAAAAAATATTTTCAATCAAATACTATGTGAACTAGCAGTAGCCATTTTTATTTATTTATTTATTTACAAAGCTAGTCTATGACCCGCTACATAATTTAATGGTTTGGGTAATTCGTTATGTTAGCTTGTTTATTTTATTATTAAAAAATAATCATATTAAAAATTTACCGATATAATAAAACGTGAAGATATTAAATGCCTTAATCTAAAAAAAGACTATCTAATTTCAAAAGATTTTACGATTAGGTTTTTGGATAAATAAATAAATCTAGTTATATTAAATATCTTTGACTAAATTGCATAAAACATAATTTAATAATAAAACAACAAGTAATTTTGACATTTTAAGCTGATGAATCTACTTTTTCAATATATTCGATCAAGTCAACAATTCTTGTTGAGTAAGCAAAAATTTTATTTATAAAAGAAATTAATTTTATTATAAAGAAAAGTGATAGTGAAAAATAACTTACATTCATTATCATACCATGCAATAATTTTGATAAATGTAAGATTCAATTGAATTCCTGTATGAATAATTGAAAATAATCATTATCAGCTATTGTACGATTATTTATTTATTTTGCAATAACACGTACCAGCTTTAACATCAAAAACACTGGAATGAGCATCGTCAATGAAATCCGATGAAACAACCTGGTTGTAGGTTATAAATAAATAGTTAAAAGTACAACTCTTTATGACAAATCTGAAACTTACCTCGTCCTCAGTATATCCAAGAATTCCTTTATATTCGTTTTCAGAAGGACGCTTCATAATTATTTTAATTTCCTCATAGGTGGCTTCTTTCTTCAAACGAACTGTCAAATCGACCACGCCAACATCCGAAACAGGAACCCGAAAAGCCAAACCTGTTAGTTTGTTGTTTAATTATGGTAAATTGTGCAATAACAATTATGAAAGAACAGGTATGTAAGGAAGGAAATGTAAATGACAGCATATGGAACTAAATAACGATGAAATCTGTAGATATGCTGACTTTACCAACTGCTTGGGCAGCTCCCGTATAACTAGGGATAATATGTGCTACAAAGGTATTAGAATTTAATTGTGCAATAATTACAAGATTAATAGTATTATTATTACATACAAGATCCTCTTCCATTTCTCCAATCCTGAAGACAAATTTAAGCTTTAATAAAATCATAATCAATTACAACAGCATTATACATACTTTGCCAGAAGGATCATCAACAGTTTTTTGGGTTGCTGAACTGTTGTCATTAATCCTTCAACGATACCAAAATTATCATTAATAAGAACCTTAGCAATGGGTGCTAAGCTAAATTTACACCACAAACAAACATCGGTGCATCATCACTTGGTGCACAGATGATTACCTGATTTTACATTTTTGTTAGGTACCAGCAGAATCGCATGCTCATGGTAATTTTTTTATGAATTAAGTTATCATTTTGGCGCCCTATTATAAATGATAAATTAATATAAAAAGAATATAAGGAAGTCAAAGTTCCTATTAAATTTAAAAATTTTAAAATTTGATTTCCAAACAGCATTAATTTATACCTTGTAAGTGAAGTAATGCTTTTTCAATAGTTTTAAAAATGCCGTATGATTCAATTATTATAATCAGCGCCAATTTCTCCCCACTTTATGTTACTAGGGTTCTTTTTAGTGATACGGGCTGATGCCAAACCCTTAGGCTGGCCCGGCTAGCAAAAAAGGTTGGGCCGGTTGACCGGGCTGACCTTGTGATATTCAGGGTACTCTCAAGCGCCTTAATCAATAGATCGGTGTATAAATTTTAATTAATAAAAATCAGCTTAGCCGGTCAAGAGAGTTTATCACCGCAGTCAAAAAAAAAAGATGGTTAGTGACCATCTTTTTTCTTTATAGAGCTGCGCTGATTGGCCAAAATTTATCATAGAGTGAGATTATTCAAACACTTTACGATCAAACCATGATTTTTTTTTTACGATCAAACCTAATTTTTTTTTGCGATTGAACCATTATTATTTTTTTTTGTCAAATCATTTTTTTTTTTTTTTTTTTACAATCGAATCATTATACTTTGCACTAAATACACTTCTAGCAATATGGATCTTTGCCGTAAACAACAAATTACTTTTTTACTCTTCGTGCTAAAACCTAAAAAAAATTTTTATTAATTCTTTATAAAAAATTACAAATTTAAATAAAATTCAATATATACTTCTTCATATTCGCTATTATTTCTATTTAAAACTAAAGAGCTAAATAATGGCGCAGAAGAATAATGTTGTAACAGCATATGAAAATTTGTTAAATCCGTAAAAGGAACAACAGGAGTATTGTAATTAGCCGAAGGGACAATAGAACTATTTGGAATTGCTAAAGAAGTAGCAGAGACACTTGAGGTAGTTGGAACAAATACATTTGAAGTTGTCGGTAATAGTAATATATTATTTGCTGCCTCGGTAAAGAGGAAGACGCATAAAAATTATTGGTAAAGAGGCATATGTAGCTATACATACTACCTCATGACCTTGTGTTTTTAGAGGCCACCCTGGGTCATATAATAGCAATCCCTGCACAGATCCGATTCTGAACCATTATTCAAATTCACATTATGTGAGAATGCTCAAAAATATACTTATTAAAAAGGTTATTGCAATAGCCATAAATGCAAGCATAAATAGCTTGAATTAAAATTCTTTTTTTAATCATGTTGCATAATCAAGGGATTCAAGTGTATTAGTGTATAATAACTATGTACTCCTCATTGTTACTGTTTTTGATATGATAGCATCTTTTATTTTGGATAATACCGCTAATGTTTTTTATATATTTAATATTTATTTGAGAAAAAAAATTTATATTAACATTTGATCGACCGGCCCACATCTAAGAGGCATGGGCTGACCCTTAACCGGCCCGCCAGCCCGGCTGATGGGCCGAGGTTAGCCCGTATCACTAGTTCTTTTCGGCAAAAACAGAGATTTCACAATTGTCTACAAGTAATTTTCCATCTTTTGTTTCAATTTGACCTTTGAAACGTCCATGAGTAGAATCGTACTTGAATATTTATACGAAAATATAAAATTTCTTTTGTTAGATCTTTTAAGTATATGATTCTGTATTCTGATTTGCAAAAAGTATTTGTACACCTATAGGGATTCAAGCTAATTATATTGACTAAAGTTACAAAAAGCTTCATCATACGAAATTTATAAGTGTCCGAATATGACAACAAATCTAAAGTGTTGGATGTTTATTTAATACAATTATGTCACTGGGTATGATGTAGAGGTATTTTTTATTCCCTAATCAATTTTGAATGTTAAATAACTAGTTTAGATCGACGGAAGCATTTACCATATTGGTCGTTTTCTAGGAAAACCACAGATTGAAAGGTAGTTTTAAGAGAAAAATGCGAATGAATTTTGTGCTACTTAAAATTTAATCGCATTTTTCTCAAAATTAAAACTACCCTTCAATCTGTGGTTTTCCTAGAAAACGACCATATGTTCAAGGCTAATGAATGGATCGTTTAAAGCAACAACTTGAACATTCTGATTATTTAAACAAGCGCGAAGAACAAACCGTCCTATTCTAAAACTAAGAAAATTATGTGAATGCTCATTTTTATAAGATTATCTCTACATTTCGCTCAGTGTTTCGGCCTAAACAGAAACTTCGAAACTGGCAAAACTTCCTAAACGGGCGAAACTTCCAATACTTTCGAAAAAAATAGCCAATAAAATACGAAAAATTTTCAGATCATGTGAAAAACACATGCATAAATAAGCATAAAGTTACATCCGATACTAGGCGAAACCGAATTGGGTGAAACTTCCGAAATATTCCGAGTAGAAAATCAACGAACGTAAAATACGAGAGTAAAAATAGAAAAGGTCCGAAACTTTCCGAAAGATAGAAGGATGGAGGGTTTGGAAGTTTGAGTTCAGAGGGTTTCGGTATTTTGGGGAGGTTTTGGCCGAAACACTGATTTCGCTACAATTTCATACCAATTTTAATGGCCGTCCTGTTTCAGTGCAAATATGAAGATTTTCGTTATGTAAATATTTTCAAATTTTATCGATATAATACGTATATAGAATATCTTAGAAAAATCAAGCATAACGAAATTTTAATTGTAGTTAGCCAATCAAATTGTAACAATTGATAATTTTTAATTCATTAAACAGAAGAGACGTTGATGTTACACGACTGATCCTTCACCTGGTGTGCAACATGTAAAAATTTATTTTACAATAAAAATGATGTTGGATTATAACCATAAACATGTACTAGCGAATGATCTAGTATTGTAAAATATTTTTTTATATGTTGCACACCTGGTGAAGAATCAGTCGTGTAACATCAACGGTCTTATTTGATTTACACTAGCGCAGGGGGCGTTATTTTGAATAACGGCCCGAATTAGGCTTAATTTAGGCCAAATTTCGAAATTACACCCCTGCGCGTTATTTCGCGCTTATACGGTATAAAGAATTTCAAATTTATTGAGATGGCAGGATTTGTTTTTTTTAATGCAAAATTTTATTACTGACTTGCGAATATCGCACCAATCATCCCTAATTTTGGTTACAACGAATTTTTAATTGAGAATTTAAATCCAAATAGCCAATCATATTACAGCAATTAATTTTTAATTCTATGTCGATATTGGTGTTACATTACTTGATTCAACATACGTAATAGATTTAGAAAAATAATCCCTAATTTGGATACAATAAAATTTTTAATTGCCGATCAGACTACATTAATTTTTAATTCTATGTCGATGTCGGTGTTACATTACTTGATTTTATGCCTACATACTTTGGAAAAATTCGCGATCAGGAGATTTTTGATCATTCTGAACCAACCAGAATAATCATACGATACAACAAATTTTAACTTAGAATTTTATTTTAATTCTATGTCAATATTGGTCCCCCCCTTTAGATAACATAACATAGTGATGGCAGAAAAAAGGTGATTTTTATCGTTCTGAACTTAATAATGCAACCAGAATATAATACCAGCATACAACAATTTAGACACAGTAATGTATTATTAATTTAAGTTTATAGATTATTTATTGGGTTACAATTACCTGATTGTGAATTTTTCTTCCACCACTATGTTACCTTGGGGAGTCCAATGTACTATTATGTAAATCAAAAATCGAATACGTATATGGGCTTATACTAGGTACTACATGCACCCCTACATTCTGATGCCGATCATTTCGGTGTAACATCTAATAAACATATTAATAAATTCGGAAGTTTTTTAAAAACTTCTAGCAATAACGATAATTACTCAATAACGACTTGATTAAATTCAACGAAAACTTCTTTATCTTAACTCTATAGTATTGTAGAATTAAAAAAAAAATTCATGGAAATTGGATTAGTAATTGTTGAGGAATAATCGCGAAAAGTATTTAAAATAACTTAAAAATATGAAATTGGGTAAATCTTTCTTTCTTTGAACTTTAAATGATAATATCTCGACACCCAATTGTGCAAATTCGATCAAAATTTTTTATTTTAATTCTGTTGGTTAGTAGAATTAAAATAAAAAAATTTGATCGAATTTGTATAGCTGGTTGTCGAGAAATATTCATTAAAGCTTAAAAAAAATTGGCCGCAACTTCTTTTTAAGGACATCAAAACTTTGAACGAATATTATTCAACACCAACCTGGTCAATTTCGATTAATTTTTTTTTTTTGTCGATCCTATGAGAAATAGAATTAAAATAAAAAAATTTGATCGAACTTGACCAGGTAAGTGCCGTGCAATCTTCATTCAAAGTTTAGGCACGTATAAAAAAAAGCCGTGACCAATATTTTTTTAACCTTCAATGAATATTTTTCGATAACCAGCTATTCAAATTTGGGCAAAATTTTTATTTTAATTCTAAAATTAACAGAATAAATAAAAAAAAACTTTGTCGAATTTGGATATTTATTTTTCGAGAACACTGTATTTAAAGTTTTTTTTAAAAAAAAAATTTAAAAGAAATGTTGCAACAAAGTTTTCATTTAAATTTTAAATGAAGATTTCCCGACAACCAACTATCCAAATTTAATGAAACTTTTTTTATACGCACCTAAACTTTGAACGAAGATTACACGGCACTTACCTGGTTAAATTTGATCAAATTTTTTTGGTTTAATTCTATATGCTCATAGGATTTACATAAAAAATTTTTAATCAAATTTGACCAGGTAGTTGTTGAGTAATATTCGTTCAAGATTTTGATGTCCTTAAAAAAGAAGCTGCGGCTAAATATTTTTTACGTTTACTGAATATTTCTCGACAATCAGCTTTCAAATTCGATCAATTTTTTTTTTATTTTAATTCTACAAACCAACAAAATTAAAATAAAAAATTTTTGATCGAATTTGGATAGTTGGGTGTCGAGATATTATCGTTTAAAGTCAAAGAAAGAAAACTACCCAATTTCAAACTTTTGATATTTTAAGTTTTTTTTAAAAACTTTTCGCGATTGTTTCTCAACAATTACTAAACCAAATTCTATAAACATTTTTTTATTTTAATTCTACAATACATAGAATTAAGATAAAGAAGTTTTACCGAATTCAATCGAGTCGTTATCGAGTAATCATCGCTAGAAGTTTTAAAAAAACTTTCGAACTCATTAATAATATGTTACACCGAAATGATCGTATAACCTGGCACAGAATGTAGGGAAATATTAACCATAGCTGAACAGGAGAAACCGTCCAAATATAGATATGATTTTCATTCTCCGTTACACAGATCACTCATTGTATCGACCAGTCAA
>CAJVPY010006259.1:0-10676 GCA_910591965.1 Dentiscutata erythropus | reverse complement strand
AAACAATTAATAAAGTAAAACTCTTCAAACCCAAAATCGTAAAGTTCATTTATTACTTCAAAATTAGACCATTCTCGTTTAGAACAACAATACATAATAAATTAGTTCGATCATCTATCACGTGACTTGATTCATTAAACTGCCAGCTTCAATACCGAAGACTAATTAAATTAATATTGTGAAACCCACTACAAATACCTCATCCTTTGTTCACGATTGACGCTAAACGATCATAACATGGGCAATATTATATGTAAATCTACCTTTTGACTTTATTAATTCAATAATTTATTCAATGAACTGTTAGATCAATAAAGCTAAAAGGTAATTTATATATGAATATGACCCGGTTGGAGATGGGAAAAATACGCATTTTATAATAACATGCGCATGATATTGCATGATATAATTTTTTTTTGATTTTATATTTTCCCTTCGGAAAATATCCCAACCTTTCTCATCTTTATGTTCATTCATTTTCTTTTCAGAATTCTTCAAACCTTCTGCATTCTTATTTCTTAATTTTGTCTGGCATTATACACCTTGGCTTAAATTAAATATACTTTAATTTTCCTATATAAAATTTAGATAGGATAAAATGCGCATTATTCCAAATTATGCGCATGATTAAGAAATCATGCGTGCACATGAAACCCATCTCTATACCCGGTAATTTAGTTGTGTTTGTCTGAATTAACTCGATCGGGAAATGTCGTAACTTGATTTTCAAGGCAAAGACCCCACATGTATGCCAACAAAAATAATCCAGTACTTTTTTTTTGGACAACACTAGGGTTGTTATAGACCAGTTGAAATAACCTTGTCAAAAAGCCATAGTACTCATGAAATAGCATAAATAATGAATTAAGACAACTACACAAAATAAATTTGTAAAATCACAAAGTAAGCACCAAGTGGTTTCTCACTAGAACTATAATACAATAAAGAATACTCATTTCTAATTCCTTTTAAACAATTCAAGTGCCTATTATACTATAGATTTTTTGAAATTTTTATAAATTTCTGTTTTTATCTATTTTTATACACATAATCTTCAATGATTTTTAACAACTTTTATTTGTATATTCATCTTTATTAGTTTTGTCACCCTTTACAGTTTCATAAGTTTTGTCATTTAAGATTTTACTTGACGAAAACAAAACTAGGTTTTGCGTTTTGTCAGCATGAAACCTTGAGGCTTTGTCTAACAACTATAATTCATCGACACTCATTTTGCCGATAAACTTATTTTATGGACAATTAATTTATAAGTTTATTTGTAGACAGTATATTTCATCAATAGCTCATTTCATAGACAAGTTATTTATATAAATTGCAAACCCTAATTCTAAACCTAATCCTAACAACAATGGTGTGCTGTTGACAAAATATACAGTCTTCGAAGTGAACTTGCCTGTAAAATAAGCTTATTGGCAAAATGAATGTTGGCTAAATGTGATATCTTTGAAGTTATTGTTGATGAGTTATCAGAACCGATGCTGGATTACTGAATACTGCGATTTAAAATTGCAAAGAAGCACATTGAAAGATTGGGAAAGAGTGCATTGATAAGTTGGGATAGCGCAATGAAAGATTAAGAAACAATATTAATATTAACCTTTATATGTACCATTAAAGTTCTATGTATATATTTACATATATACATACCATATACATTTGCTTGCGATCTAATTGACTATCTGACCACGTGCAACTTGGTATCTGTCTACTTTTAGAGATTTAGCTATCTGTTGCATTATGTAGTTCTGTTTATTAAGCAGCATAATGATAAAGGTTTAAATTAAATTTTTATGTCTCAGCTAAGTCGTTAAATATTATTGGCATAATCACTTAGCTAATAATTGGTAATTGTAAGCTATATTGAAATTGATATAAATTTTCTCATTTATTTAAATAGAGCTTCATATATTTAAATTTGCTAAGATTAGATTAACAAATAACTGGCATATTAAATTGTGAATTTAGAAAATTACACAAAAATAAATAGTTGATCAAAACCTAATTTTATATTTTACAAATTACAGCTAGTGAATAAGCTAAGCATGGATTAATAGCTAGAAAATCAGCTTACAAACCTAAAATTTTAAATGAAGAAAATTGAGATCATCAAAATTAATTAATTGGTTTTCTATTTAAAAGTTTTATATTATGAATGGACTGCTAGATTAGGTAACCTATAGCCTATTTTTAAAACCTTAGCTTCAATGCATGTATATACCAGTTAAGTTTCCTATAAAATAAACTTATTTGTGAATTAATTAGTTAAAAAATATTATTAGTATAAAATATAGCTTTAAATATTCTCTTAATATTAATAAAGCATAAATACTTTATTCAATTTTATCTATATAAATTATATTATATCTGTTAGCAATTATATATTTGATAATATTAAAAACAGGCTCAGATATAAGTTTAAGAATGTGTTAAACATTTTTTGATACAAAATATTAATGAATAGTAAGTAACTTAATTAATAATCTAAATAAGATCAGTATAATTACTATATTGGGATAATAGTAAGTTTTGGAATAAGTATAATATAAATTTTTTTAATAACAAAAGTCAATTAATTAAAAGTTGTAGATCTCACTAAGATATATTCAATAGTGGTTAGATTATCCAAATTGATTATCTAACAATATAAAATTTCAATACTTTGTTTGTATAAAATTTTATATAGTCATACCTGAGTTTTACACCACTGGGTTATATTCTAAACTGAGTTATATCTTTATTTTTTAGCAGAATAAATTTTTTTATATAGTCTATATATTGAGTTATATCCTCACCTTAGTTATATTACCAAAATGCTTTGGAAAAATTTTGAATATTAAGGTGACCACTTATAGTGGCACTTTATTAGTTCAAGCAGATAGTCAACGTCTGAAGACATAGACCACATGCTACATCAGTATCATGAAAATACAACTAGTTATATATACAACTTTTGGTTACCTAATTAAGTAGTCCACCCGAAACATTAGTGCTATGCTAAGGATTCTACACTAGATGTTATACCTATAGCCTAACTAGCAAGCTATCTATTTAAACTTTTTGGCTTTCACCAGTGCTACATGTTTTCTTCTAATATGTTTCTTTTTACAAGACAATTTACTGTTTAAGATGCTAAGACTTTAGCCAACAATAAAAAACATTTATCCTTGTGGTAAACCTAACAGTGCAGTACA
Source organism: Dentiscutata erythropus (assembly GCA_910591965.1). Lineage (NCBI taxonomy): Eukaryota > Fungi > Glomeromycota > Glomeromycetes > Diversisporales > Gigasporaceae > Dentiscutata > Dentiscutata erythropus. The sequence continues at coordinate 7,464 of CAJVPY010006259.1, read as the reverse complement.
TGTCCCACACATGTATTCAACTGCATGTTCAGTAAATTCTTCCTAACTAGTACATGTTGTGTTGCTTTCAATGGGTTCGTATCTCAAGCCAACTTTTGGGGTGCTGCTGTAACCCAATCTGTATCTCAAACACCAACCTTCCTAATTAGTCATCTGTTATATACTCCTGCTCTTGCAAGGTTTACAACAACCCCAATACCCAATCTAACTGAATTTTTAATTGGTCTCTCCCTTACTTCCAGACGGCAACCTGGATGGGTTGGTCTGCTCAAGCTTTAGGTGCCTAAAGAACACCCTCCCCTTGGTCTATACTTTCGGAGCATATACCCTTTTTTTCTGGTGTGTCTGCCCGGCAGTTGGGCTAGTGTGTCTCCCTATTAAAGAACCTGGTTGCTTGGTTTTCTAATATTGGCCCTAGTTCGAATTCAGCCGTCATGTAGTACCATCAAAGATCACTGCTACTCCCAACTTGAGACTTCCCAAATGGGCTTCCTGTATAGTAATGAACAGTTCCTCAAATTTACATGATCATGAACTTATCAAGTATTTGTACCACCCAAAGCAAGTTTGCATTCCTTTGTAGTTTTTCAGGTTTTTTCAATTGTACAAATGCTAGCGGATCTCCCAGGATCACTCCCTAGTGCAACTCGAGTTATAGATCCTCAATTCAATAGGGCTCTGACAGACCCAAACTAAGGCTGAACTGTAGGCAAGTTTGAGTCTGGTTTGAAATCCAAACTGGACTCAAACTCAAACTATTTTAAAGCTCAGTTCAGTCCAGATTCAAATGTCAAACTTTTGACTTGGTTTGAGCCCGGTCTGAAAGTTTGCAAACATGTTTGAAAGTTTGAAACCTATTTGAGCTTGCTGAAAAATTTTTCAGCTGATAATTTTTTCAACATGATCGGTATATAAAAAATATAATATCTATGTTATAAATTAAATATATTTTTGAATTTGTTCAATTTTTATTTACTTAATATTGATGTCTAAATTAAATATATTTTTGAATTAATTCAATTTTTATTAACATCATTATGAAGACATGATTAAATATAAATTTTTTTTGTATTGTAAGAGGTTAATCAAAATCTAAAATAACAAGTATTGGCATTGAATTTGTGCATTTTCTTTAATTAGGTTCATTAATTATATTATTAATGACGAATTCGTAATTATGCTATCATCAATTATCTAATAAAAAGTATAATCTTATATTGCTTATTTGTAAGCTTTTTTAAAATATATTTAAAGAAGTAATTTTTGCAATGTAAATTTATTCAATATTTAAAAAATTTTTGCTGCTCTTTAAGTTACTCTATCTCATGAAGATTATAAATTATCTGCTATTCCACATTAATTCACTTATTTAGATAACTATAAATTTAGCAGGTAAGTGCAAAATAATTTGCTAATCAGAGTATTCGAAAATAATGTATACACTTATTAGGTTTATTAGTTTATTTTCTGTACTAATTTGAACTATAAGCAATCTTTTATTCAAGTCAATTAATCAATATAAATCTTTAATCAAAATTTTTAAATAATCTATTATATGATTCTTAAAACTTGATTTTCTAAAATTTATATACAAAGTATTGTTTATAAATTTTAGTCTTATCTAAATTCAAGATGCATAGTGCCCTGCTTTATATTACAATAGTGCTCACAATCTAACCCCAACAAAACACAAAAAAATTAGGCTATATGTGTTTGTTAAAATGATTTTATACTATATTAGGCCGACTGTTTGTAAAAAATCAGACTGGCCCAGTCCTAAGACAGAGCGCAAGACCAATTTTAGTCGAACTGACTAACATCCATAATTGTGCACATGATCTAAATTTAATATATCAGATTAATTATCGCAAAATCCTGATTAAGTTAACTTAAAATTTTAAGCAACTTAATATCTAGATACTTTCCCATTCCTGGTTTTGCATAATGACGTCACGTAGCTATCTTATTGAGTTAATGAAAATACACTATGAGAGTAGTGCCGCACTGCGGCTCTGTCTTTACATTTTCTGCACTTTACATTTTACAAGTCTATTAATCATATACTTTGTTGAACTATTTACAATTACATGGTAATTATGTGGCGAAAAGAAGAGAATTATATACATACATGATATGCTACAGCATTATTATTATTATTATTATTAGTGAGTGTCAGGGAGCTAGTCGTCTAGCATTTCCTTCTCATTCAGTAAGCATGTCCCCGAGCTACTCTCTCCTTCATTTATCAATTTCAACACAAAAAAATTTTATTACTATTTTTTTTGGGGGCCTAGAAGGAACACTATGAAAGAGCCAGACCAATGTCAGGCAGGAATGAAAAAAGCACTATCAATCGCAATTAAGCCTCTTAACTTATATACTCAATGTATCTAATCCTTACATTTTCACATCTAACCTTAAACAGTAACCGAAAGCTTCCATTACGCCATTGATTTTCACATGTGAAGATCCTCGCAATAATAACCTTAGTATGATATGTCATGTGTTAGGCTTAGGTTTGCAATATATAATTTTAATAAATAATTACAGTTTGCAAAAATATATTCAATTTCAATAATTTTATTTTATTTTATTTTAATTTTATAAACTTACAAAATTAAAATAAAAAATTTTCATCAAATTTAAATCTATGGTTGTTGAGAAATCTTGTTTAAAGTTTTAAAAAAAAAAAATTTACCAAAATTCAAATGTTTTTTTAATTTTTTGTGAAAATTTCTCAACAACCATCTATCAAATTTTGAGAAATCTTTTTTTATTTTAATTATACATTTAAAAAATTTTACTGAGTTTAATTAATCAGTTACTGAGCTATAATCTTGAAAGTTTTTCAATACAATCTAATTCTGGACAAATTTGCAGATCATTTAGCCTATTGAAATGAGCTTAAAATAAGACTCTAGCATAACCAATCTAAAAAATTTTGCTATCATGTGATATATTGATTAACTACTATAAATAGATATGTACATTGTTTTTTTTAGTATATTTTTTTTGTCATTTTTTTTTGTTATTGTTTTTTTTATTTTTTTTTTGTTGTTTTGATAGTTTATTCTTTTTAATATTATTTTGCTTTCTTTTTTTTTTAGGTCAGTGTTTTTCTTTTGTTACTGTTTTCTTTTTTTCACTTTTTTGTTGCTTTTTTGGCATTTTTTTTGCCACTTTTTTGCCACTTTTTTGGTGCTTTTCTGGTATTTCTTTGTCTTTTTTTTAGGACTCAGTTGTTGTCTTTTAGTGGTCTCTTCATCATTCTTTTGTCAATGCTTTTTTTGGTTCTTTTTACTAAGAATTTGACATTGTAGTTTGGATTGGTTAGAGTAGGTAATGCATCTACAAAGTTGTTTTTTTTTATAAAAGTAAGTTGCTAATATCCTTTTTCAGCTTCTATGTATAGACAATAGTCAAGTCTTGTTATACCAATGTGTAAAGATCCTTTTCCACCTTCTTTTATAATTGTTTTTCAAAAATTTTTATTAATTTTATGGCAAAATTCAAGAAGGAGTATAGAAGTTATTTGCAAGAAAGTTTGTTAAGAAAAAAAGTTGTAGAAGAAGTTAAAATTTTTGGAATGTTGTATTTATATATATCAATATCTCAAAAATCTCAATTTAGGATTGTTTACATAATACATGAGTTCAATCAGAAAGCCATGTTTAGTTGATTTTTGTTTTTATATAGTATAAAGTAAATGGTTTTTTTTTTTTTTTACTGATCCTATTGAATAACTCTGAGAAATTCCAATTTTAAAAGTAGAATAATTGCATAATTGGGACTTTGATTTTTTTTTGAAAAATTGAAAAAACAGGTTGGCAGGTTGTGTATAAAAAATTATATTTAAATAAAATTTTGTTCATTATGTGATAATCTAATTTAATGATCATACTAAACATAGCATGGATACTACAATATTTGGATTAGCATTAGTCCATGTCCAAGTCCAAATGCCAACACTGATATTATACACTAGTATAAGCTAGGCTTGTGTAATTTTGTGATATTTTAAAGCCATTTCTGTATTTAATATAAAAACAATTACAACAGTGCAGTTTTTATAAGATTAATCTTTTGTACTTTTACGGTAACTCCTTTATATATTTAATATGCAAGCCAAAAGCATCTTTATACAAGATAACTGGCTAAGAAAGTGTGCTCTTGTATGTGAAATTTTGGTAGAGATTTTGGGTTTCTCTGTTAACGAAGCAACTTGTTATAAAATAACTAGAGAATAGTGAAGAACTTGTTATTTTTAAGCCACACTTTTTTATTTGGCCAAGTAACTCCTCTCTTATTTACTTCTGCTTTTTTGCTAGCTTTCCAAATTTTTTTTCAAAAAAGTGAGGATTTGGCTTACTCCCTCCAAAAGATTAGCATTGTTTACTTTCCATTTTCAGATGAACTTGGTAGATTGCAACTATATGTTTGTTTATTTGAAAATACGGAGCTACTATATATGACAAGATTAGATTCTGGGTTAAAGAGATATCTGATAAAGTATATTAAGTCAGAAAGGAAAGATTATATTAGAGATATACAACAGTTGCAATACAATTTTTATCAGTCTGGCACAGGTTATAATATTGTATTTGTATTTCTTATATGTATATCATGCTACTTGTCCCATTTTGTGCTTTTTCTATCTTATTCTCTTTACAATAAAATCTTATTTAGGAAATACTTTTTCATATTTGTTTTTTTTTTTTTGTTTTTGTCTTTTTCTTTCCTAAATTTTGTTTTTCTTTAGTAAACTTGTTATATATTTTTCTCTTATAGAAAAGTAAGAGATAAACTATTCTGCTCAGATCTAAATGAGAGAAGTTTATAAAAAGAGATAGGTAGTCATGACAGGCTAGTAGATCCCAGCCAGTGATATGTGGATCTGAAATCTAAGATAGATCTAGGAGAAGCAAGAAGACTGCTTTTGCTCTAGCAGGTCGCACATAGGTTTAATTAAAAACCAGGTGAATCACACTTTAGTATAAAACAGCTTGGCTATAATTAAATATTCAAATATAAAAATTTGTTCTATCTATGTTAAATAATAAAGTTGTAGTATAACCGCTTAGAAAAAATATATATATATATATAAACAATTTCTTTTATCTGAAAGCTTTCAAACATGTGTTTTTATGTTTTATGTTCATTAATTGTCTACTATGATACTTTTTAAATACATGAATTTTGTGTAGAGTTTTAAATTTTTACTATACTATATTATATTATTGATACAATACTACTATAATACCTAGTATTATACAAATGAGTATATGTGTACCAAAAGCTAGCTAGTTTTAATTTAGTTAGATCGATGAACTGTATTATTTGTTTGAGTCCCACATAATTAGAAAGTTGTAGCATATAAATATGTGATTTTTGAATTTAAAAAATTCTCATAATTTATTTAATTTAGCCACTAACACATATAAAAAATATATTAGTTAATTGGCATTTATCTGAATATTGATATCATGTTGGCCTATATTATATAGTACAAGAATACTAGACTAATTCTGGTAGAGTTAAATTAATATATTTATTTACTTCAATTTAGTATATATGAGTATAAAGTAAATTTATTGATGTAAGTGTTTATAATGAGATTAGGTTCCTAATATTTATTATTTGATTTTATTTTGTTCACTTTAATTTAGTAGTAAGAAAAATAATTTATTAAATTTAGTATCAAAAATAAGCACTAGTCAAGCTTATAAATATTCATGTTAATTTACAGCTATTACTATAAATTCTGTAATAAAAATTATCTAAATGATTGTTCTGCCAATTCTATATCTCTACATGATAGATTCAAATTGATATATATAATTTTAGATCTAATGCTAATGTAAATATTACAAAATTTTTAGTATGTAAAATAACTAATAGATATAAAAGAGTGTAAAATACCAAGCACATTAAAGCTATGAGCACAAAGTGCCAAGCACTAGCAAAGATGTGAATACAAATTGATAGGCAAGATGCTGGTATAGTGCCAAAAATAATTAAATAATAAATATCAAATTTCTGTATCTGTGCTGTAACTATGCCAAGTTTTTGTATGCAGAAAGTGATTTCATAGGTCAAATTTTAATAGAGTCTGGTTGGGTAAGTACATCTTAAAGTAACACACAAAATTTAAAACAAATATAACTTTTAGCTTTACTAACTCACACTACTGGTACTTAACACCAGTTCTGGAAAATTAATTGGAATCAATCAAAAATTTTATCAAAAATAAATATTTTTACTATTATTATTATTATATCATTAACAGAGGTTTAGATTTTAACAATCTGAATTTTTTTGTCTTATCATTATTGTATTTTACTCTAATTTAATAAAACTCATTATTGAAATTTTAATCTGATATAAATCTTAATTTGACTGATGATGAATTGCAATCTTCAGAGATAAATACTTTCAAATACCTTTTTTTCATCATTGGACATTGGATGTGCCTATGTTTATTCATAGCAGAATCCAAAATTATCAGAATTTTTGTTTTAACAGATTTTAAATACTATTTTTCGTTTTTGGGTGTACTTACGCTTTATTTCTAAAAGATTAAGATTTTATCAAATTGCTACTTTAGCAATTTCAAAAACTTCCAAATGCAAATCAAGATTATATTGCCTAGATTTCAAATATATCTCAAATGCCTTCTTATATTGTTGGATATATATATACTTTATTCATTGCCACTTTATTTATTGCTACTTTATTCATTGCCGCTTTATTCATTGTTACTTTATTTATTGCCACTTTATTTATTGCCACTTTATTCATTGCCACTTTATTTATTGCCACTTTATTCATTGCTACTTTATTTATTGCCCACTTAAATTTCTGCTTCAGCAAATTTCAAATATATTTCAATTGTTGGTTTAATAGATCAATTTATATGCTATGGGTCACATGGTGAATCTGAATAAATCTATATTATACAAAATATAAAATTAATAATTATGGAATTTAATAAAGTGCGATATGTGTCATCCTCATATATAGGGACTAATATATATAAAAAAAACCTTATAAATACCTTTTTCATCATTGAATGTATCTTCACTTTATTCATTGTTCACTTGAATTCCACTTCGGCATTTTAAATATCTTTTAAATATCTTTTTTTTATTATTGATCCTATACTTTATTATTGTCTACTTGAATTTTTACTCTAGCAAATTTAATGTCTCTCAAATGTCTTTTTTCATTATTTGATATGTCTAAGCCTGATTCATACTAGATTCTATTATATTTTCTACTTGAATACCTATTTTCATTGATAGGTGTATCTATGCTTTTTTTTTTTTTTAATATTGAGGTGACTACTTTGGCCCCTGGCACTTTATTAGTTTAAATAGGTGGGCCGTCTGAAGACTGGCTTACATATTATATCAGTATAACGAGAGTACAACTAGTCACACATACAACTTTTGGTTGCCTATTTAA
>CAJVPY010006258.1:0-10676 GCA_910591965.1 Dentiscutata erythropus | reverse complement strand
TTAATCTATATTTTGATTAAAAAATATCTAGTATTTATCCATCTTAGATTAAACTTATTATCTAATTTTAGAATATATGGATAAGAAAGTTATCATTCTAGCAGCTCTTTATGGCTAGTGTTAGTATGAAAAAGTTTGTATTCAAAATTATTCTAACAACTCTTATAATTAGTGTTAGGATGAGAAAGTTCGATTATAAAAGTCATTCTAACTAGTTAGTGTTAAGATGAAAAAATTCATATTATAAAGCCATCTAACGGCCTTTTAAAGTTAAAAATTTAGTATTTTGATTATGGATATTTGTACGATATATTAAATTTCATAAAGAATCTTTTTTTTTTTTTTTGCTGATATTAGTCATTTTAATAAATATCTAATTCACATAATTCGCATGTGCAATATTAATATTCAATGTGTATTTAAATAATCTTTATATTACTTTAACTCCACGATGAAAATAGAAACATGGCTGATGCAGTATAATATAATATTTATTAATTAAAAGTTTTTGCAGCCATTTAGTGTGAGAACTAAACAAATCCCTATAATTGTTAAATTGAAATAGTATGAAATATTCATGATATGAATTTCAATCTGATGCATAAATTAGGCTTCTCTCGAACATGATGCAGAACGAACACTGTATAAAAGAACTACACAACGACAGACTAATATTTTTTAATAATTGTATTTTACCCTATTATCTTATATTATATCCTAAGTTAACCGGATAACCCAATAATTTATCTGTTTATCAATTTTATAATTCGGGTATCCGGATAACCTAATGGTTAACCGGTTATTATACCCTAGGGTACGAGCACTACGCGCAGCTACCTTATGTATACAATTATTGATTACTAATACGTTTTTGGCACGATATTAATAATATTTATGCAGGTGTATCAAAAAAGAACCATCTTTTTGGTCAAAATGCATAAAAAATGGAATTTTGTATCACTTGAATAGACAATAAGGTTCCTTCGCTACCGGATCAATAATATAAATGCTATGTCATGTGAAAAATTTTGATGTAACAGCATACAAATATTAAATAGGCATTTAATATCCTCCGCTTACTCCGGGTAGTACGCAAATTCACTATCTTCTATGAAACAACTACTGTAGCCAAAATAGTTTTGATGTATTCGTAATTTCGTTTGCTTTAACATTTTTTTTTAAAATGATAGCATTACCAAATGAATGCCTTTTTGAAATATTTAATAATCTTAAATATCATTATGGAGATTTATTTTTGTACCTTTTTGTGAACCGCCAGTGGTGTAGAAATATAGTTCCAATATTATGGAGTAGACCATTATCACATTGTAAAGATTGGAAACTTATGAGAATATGCCTTTTATCATTGAATGCTGAAGAAAAAAAATCATTAATTCCATTAAATGTATCACTTCCAAACAGTGTTAGATATCTAATGTTCTCAGTGTTCTCAAGAGCATTAAAATATTTTTGAGAACATTAAAAATCTTTCTGAGAACCTAAAATTTAAAATTTATGTTCTCAGAGAACAAAAAAAAAAATTTCAGATCTCTAACACTGCTTCCAAATGAAAAAAAGTTATTATATGAATATACATCTTATACTACGTCTATTAACAGTTATGTTTTAAAAACAGGAATCAGAAACTGGCTTGAAAATGAAGGAATTAAACCCTGTAACGATTTAGAATCCGAAAACATTGTTCAAGTAGTTAAAGATTCTTTAATTATAATGTTATTACGTACAAGTAAAAAAATTGAGAGTGCAGTTATATATATTACCAAACATGACCAAGTAATTAAGAAACTGTTAGAAAGCACAACTATTATTTCATTAACTCTTTCTCTAACTGGTTTTAGCTTTGAAGAAGTAAGAACAATAGCAGATTATCTTGGTAAAAATATCAGCTTACGTTCATTAAAACTATGTGGTCGTAAACTTGGCTCTAAGGGAGCAAAGATATTATCAGAGGCATTTTATGAAAATACTACACTATTTTCTCTAGATCTTTCCTTTAATGGAATTGATGATGAAGGGATAAAAGCATATGCGAAAGTACTCTATAAGAATATAGCTCTGACTACTAAATGCTTTAGTAGTAATCGATTTACTTTTGAAGGTGTAAAAGCACTTGCAGAGGTACTTTATAAAAATAATACATTAACAACTTTAGATCTTGCTGGTAATGAACTTGGCATTAGAGGAGGCAAAGTAATAGCAGAAGCTCTTTGTAGAAATACTTCTCTGACCACCTTGAATTTTTATAGTAATAATCTTGGTTTTGAGGGAACAAAAGCAATAATTGAAGCTCTTTATATAAATACTAAATTAAATTCTCTAAATATCGGAAGTAATAAAATTGGATCTGAAGGAGTAAAAGTGATAACAGAAGCTTTAAGTAAAAACATTTCTTTAACCAATTTATCATTTGATGGAAATCAATTTGATCATGTCATGATATTAGCAGAAGCACTTTGTAAAAACACAAATCTAACGACCCTGTTTCTTTATAATGAATATAATAATTATTATGATCCTGTGAGAATAAAAAAGATAGAAAGAGCACTTTGTGGAAATGTTACTTTAAATACTATGTATTTCCTTCATGGTAAAAGCATTATTAGAAGCTCTGGTAACAAACTTTGAATAATCATATCGAACTGCAAATTTTAAAGTCATACATTTTAAAATAAAATGTAATAAGTGTGTTAAAAATATTTAGGATTTTAAATTATAAAACAATCCTTGAATATTTACTTAAAAATACGGTTATCCCTAATTACAAACAATTAAGTAACGAAGGACTTTCGTAACCAATTTCGCAGTAATTCTTCAATTCCTGGATAAATTCTTGCACATTCTCGTTTGAATCACGAATCACTTTAAGTGCGACATCTCTCCTAATACCATTAATTCTGTGCCAAATAACAGTTGCAAATCCTCCTTTTCCTAATTTCTCGATATCTATGATAATTTAAATCTCTCGTCGTCTAATATTCTCTTAAGTTCAGGATTGATATGATCTGGTGATTATTAGTTTTCAAAAGACTCCTATATTTCTGAACCAATAATTTGCACTCTGAATATCTCTATTTGTACCAGTACCGTTTCGATAACATATAGCAACATTACTCATCGCTGTATTAGAACCCATATTAGCAGACTTTTATAATATTCAAATGCTTTATAATGATGACCAACTTTTAACATTCCAATTGCATCATCTAAATCCGCGGATCTCTTACAATATTCAAATGATTTCTGATAATTTATTTCTATTCCAATCCATAATAATAGCAATGACAAACATCATTCATCGCGTTCGAATTTCCTAACATAGCTGTTTTGATATAATATTTAAAAGCCTTGAGTCCATTTTATTTTGAGAAAAAAATTATACACTAAATAAAATACAAACTTTGTCTGTAGTGTAGTAGGAATTTAATGATTAGTCAAAATGATACTTACGTACGTTTATACATAACGAACAAATATTTATAATAATATGATTATTATCTTTATTAGTGAAAAAAAATTTAAACCTAGATTCATATTGGTGTTGTGTATTTAAAATTATCCGGCAGCCTATTATGATCGGGCATACAAAATAACTCGAGTTATTTTGCAGTTGTTTTTAATATAAAAAACCAATAACTCAAGTTATTCGGCAGTCTACGACTGCCAAAAAACTTGAGTTATTAATTTTTTATATTAAAAACAACTGCAAAATAAACTCAAGTCATTTTGTATGTCCTTCGTTAGGATACCGGATAATAATAATACCGTTGTGAGACCGGAAACGTGACCTGACCGCAGGCACGTGGCCGCGTGACCCGGGAATTCCAAATTTGGGTTTACCGCCGGAATTCCAGGAATTCCCGGAATTACGAGAATTAGGGAAATTCGGTGGATTTATAGAATAAGGCGAATTTCAATAATTATAGTAATTACAGTAATAAGGGTAATTTAGGGAATACGGCGAATTCTGCATGCAATAAGTAAATAAAGAATTGATTATAAATAAAGGCCTTTGAGCCCTTGGGAAAATAACAACTCCCAACTTTGCTTTATTAAATCATTGATACCATACAATTACTTTCATACATGATACTATCATTATTAATAAACCATACACTTCGAAAATTTGACTAATTACTTTTAAATAAAAATTATACGCTTGTACGTCTTCGTAAACCATATCTAACCTTTAAGATATAAAGATACACCTTTGTTACGAATCCTACCTCAACTGTGTGAAACCTTGGTCCTGTCCTAACCTAAAACTATACCACTCGACTAAATCTAACACGCATCTTTCGAACCCAAGGTAACCAAGGTTGAGGTTACACAGTCCTACTTTCGAGCTAGCAACGGACTCGCCATTATCGGGTCTCTTATCGTTATTGAATGTGAAGCACCAATAACTTTCATATTTGGCAGTAAAATTTAATATTCTAGCTTCTGGGTCCCTTCAGGACCCAGAGCTGGTATATTAAAAATATAGCCAGATACTCGAATTCTTTTTCTGGGAAATGATTATCATTTATCCAGAAAAATAATTCTCATTATTGGATACTTCGCATCCAATAACTCTATATTATTTACCATTAAAGTTATTAACTATTTGATTTATTCATTACAGCCTGTGTACTATATGTGAATATTGCATAAAAACTAACACTTTAATAATAAATAAAAATTTGACATTTTTAAGATTTTTTTTTCACTTTTATTTACAACCCAGTACAACACTCTTTCATCTTTTACTTAAATAGTTTAGCGCATACTATGATTTTGTAAGTCGATTTTGTCCTTACTAGTTACAACAGAATTGATCAAATGAAGAGTGGCTTAGGTCACAATATGCTTGCAGTATATTGTTAAGTTCATTATGCTTTATAAATTTTACGTTATATCTTTAACATTTTTTGGAAAAATAACTTCTTGCTAAATAAAGCAATCAGAGTGTGCTTTGAGTGAAGGTATCTATTAATACATAAAAAATATCACTGAGTTCTTATTAAAAATACCTTGGTCTGTTTACATCTCTGCTAAAGCTTGTTGAGAAATAATATTTGTATTGTTTGATAAAATAATTTCTCATCAAAGCCTTGAGAATAATGCTATGTTGTATGATAATGTTCTAAAAATATCTGCATAATTCTATTAAATTATATAAGTATCATATCAGAGTATTAAGTAATCAAAATGTGTGTTTATCACCACACAAATATGTATTTTGTAACCTGTGAACATGTGCCATTGGGGTATTTCATAAGGGTCTTTGTCTTGAAAATGACCTTACAGGACTATGTAGATTTTATGAATAAAATTTAAAAATTTTGCCCATCTAATAATTAGGGTTGATAAAGGTCCTGGGTAATGCTCTCTATTGAGCCGGCTCAAATAGGCTTAGAGAAATTTTGGTCCAGCTTGTTTTTGGCTTGAAAGGCTCGTGAGCCTTAATACAAATCACGTGACTATATCATATGACTTTTACGTGACTTTTGTCAAATTAAATTATTTTGTCATGTGAATATTACGTGAAAGTCACATAATAAATATCACGTGATCTGTACTAAGGCTCGCAAACCTTTCAATTCAAAAATGAGCTGAACCAAAATTTCTTTAAGCCTATTTGAGCTGACTCAATAGAGAGCACTAGTCCTAGATTCAGAACATAAAACCTAGTTTTTGGAGCCTTGTTTTTAAAAACCAAGATCCGATTTTTAAAACTAGGTTTTTAGATTTATGATAGGTTTTTAGATTCATAGTAGGTTCTTAGGTACTTAGGTTCTTAGGTTTGTTTTTGAAATCATTTAATATAATAAATATAATATAGTCATCCTTCTATACAATTACACAGTTGGGCACATAGAAACTTTTTTTTAAAATGTGCTTATAGAGAGGTTGTGCTTATGTGGAGGTTTTTTTCTTATAAATTAAATTATAGTTTGGCATAAATAAAAATGTGATTACATATAATGTAATTATATAGGAGGTGACTATATGAAGAGACAACTGTAACATAATAAATAAAAGATAACTAACTAGATAGCCAATTAATAACTTATTATAAAAATACAAATTAATATCACAGCTAATGCTGAAATGTTTTCATATTTTATTGTAAAATTATAAAAAAATTTTGGGCCTTTTTTTTATACTTTTTTTCATAGTTAGGTTAGGGTTAGTAGAGCAGTTTTATTAATAAAAAAGTATATGTAGATTTTAGTAAGTATTATAGATTTAAATAGAGACACCAAATTTCAGCATCAGTTGTGACAATTAATTTTATATTTCTGATTATATTTTAAAGGAACCAGGTTTAGAAACCAGATTTTGGAACTTTTTAAAAACCAGATTCTTGGGTTTTTAAAATAGAACCTAAAGGCAAAAACTGAACCTAAACCAACCTAACCATCTCTACTAATAATTTAATTCAAATAATTTTTTTATTTTGTAAAACTAACTAAGCTCTATAAAATAAAATAAAAATTATTTGAATTAGATTGCTGGATAGCTAGAAATTTTAATTTTTATTCATAAAATTTACATAGTCCTGTAAGGTTATTTTTAAAGCAAAGACCCATATATTAAGTAATCAAGTCTGTATAAGATAATAAAACCTTAATGCATAGTATGAAGATTTATAATTTGCAAACAAAAAAAAATAAATAAATAAATAAATCATATACATTATACAAAATGAAGAATAACATCTATCTTTATTTTTATATTAGAGAAATTACTATAGATCTCCAGTTATATAAGGGCCTGAAGGGCCTTCATATAACCAGAAATTTATCTCTTATTCCCATTATTACAAGTTGTGTAATTAAAATAAGCTATTCTTATATTTATATTAAATTAGTCTGTAAGTATAGTCTAAAATATGATAAAAAAATTTTTGCTGCTATTGAAGTTATTCTATCTTGGGAAGATTATAAATTATCTGCTATTCCTTATTAAGTCACTTATTTAAATTATAAATTTAACTAGTAAGTATAAAATAATTTGCTAATCAAAATATTTAAAAATAATGAATGCATTAATTAAGTTTTATTGGTTTATTTCTTGTATGATTTGGTTGATAAACAATCTTTTATTCAAGTTAATTTAGTTAATTTTATTTTATTTTATTTTTTTTTCAGTATTAAGGTGATCTCTTTGGCCATGAAAAACTTTTAATTAGAAATCAAGAGTACTGGTTACAATGAAGATACAACTAGCCACTGCGCTTTTGGTGCCATCTACACTAGATGCCTGTACCTGCAGCCCAAACTAGGACTACTCATTTAAACCTTCTGATCTTTACCATATACCCTTTCATTCTAACCATGAGACTACCATAGTTACAGCTTATCCACAGTAGATTTTGCACTCTGCCTTAGAACTTTCATGGATTTATCTTTGGTTTGCACTAACTAATTATCAGCTTGCATTTCTTTGTTGAGCAGATACCACAGCTATTTACGAAATAAACCTACTAGAGCTTTTCATACCCTATTCTGGTCAGCCTTGTCTTCACAGTCTCTGAAGATTCCACTTGGGTATAGCTTAGTGACTACTATGCCTTTATAAGGTTCACTTTCTACTCTGATACCCTCATTTGGACTTTCCTTTTTTCATTATTTCCTAACCAGTCCATCTCTTACTTCCAACTGACAACCCAGAAGATTCGACTTTGGCCTGGCTCTATGTGCTTTTGGCCTGTCTCATCTTGGTTTGTATTTCTATAGCATATGTCCTTTCCTCCAACTTAGGAGTTCCAAGTCCTCTGGTGTATTTAGCCTATTTTTTCAGCTCGTGCCTTATAGCCTGTGTCTTTCACTCTGCAAGTCCGCTAGGGTAGGATCCCCTGCTGCTGGTTTCTCAAGCCAGTAACCCAGTTGGTATGCACCATGTATGTCTGTCAATTCCTGGTTTTTCCAAATTGGCAATTCAGTTGGTGGATCTCTCCACTTAAGGATCTTTTGTCATTTGGTTTATTGGTCTCAGTTCTAACTTTCAAATTCAGCTTTTCTGTAGCACCATTAAAGGTTTTGGCTACCTCCTTACTTGGAACTTCCAAACAGGTATTGATCATCCTGATTATTTAGATTTCATGCGCCAAAGCTCTCATTCTAAATTGTGTATCAAACAACCGATCAGCGAATAATCATACTGAACACAGGTCCATTTTTCAATATTGTCATCCCTGAAATTTGAACTCTAAATCTGCTGCTTGAGGAGTGACAACTTTACCACTTCACTAAGTCACTACACCTATTAATTTTATTTGTTAATCAAAATATTTAAAATAATCTATATATCTATTATTATTTCTTATTCGTACTGATTCTTATAACTTGATTTTCTGAAATTTATATACAAAGTATTGATTATAAATTTTAGTCTTATTTGAACTCAAGTTGTATGGTGTCCTGCTTACACTTGTATCATACCTTATAATAATGCTTATAATATAAACCCAACAAATTACAAAAAATTAGGCTATATATGTTCATTACAATAATTTTATCTTATATTAGAACTGCCTATAAAAAATCTGACTGGCAGTTCTAAGACAGAGTGCAAGACCGGGTTTTAGTCGAACTAACTAACAGCCCTAATTATGTATATGATCTAAATTTAATATGTCAGATCAAATATTACAAAATCCAGAATCAGATTAGCTTAAAATTTTAAACCACTTAATATTTAAATACTTTACCATTTCTGGGTTTGCACGATGACATCACACAGCTACCTTATTATATAATGGTTTGCACCTAGTTGAACCTTTTTGAAAACAGCTATAAATTTTTTAACATTAAAATAAATTTGAAATTTAAATAAATTAAAATTTTAGGTTGCAATTGATACTTGTAACAATTTATACTAAAGAATACATGAATTATCTATTAAATTAATTCATAAATTTACATTTCTGGTTTGTGTGACAGTATCACACAGCTACTTTATACACAAATCATTTCTCTAATTTCTCTATATAGTTTGACAACACCATGTGAAATGGATAACTCTGTGGCATCACTACTAGCAAACATGTATGAAATGTAAATATATAGTATTTATTAATTTACAATGAATTAAATATAATAATTACAATAATATATAAAATAATAATAATAATAACAGATAAGGAGTGAAAAGAAAAATAATAATAAGGGAATAAGAGATAAATTTCAGTTTATAAAAGCTCTTAGGAAATAAGAGTATTATTATTATTCGTTTAGTATAATGTTATGACAGTGCATAACTATTTATAATTGTTATTTTAATCAATAAAAATGAATTTCAGATAAATAGTATTATTACTTTGCTCATCTCTATCAAATAAGGAATTTCAACTTTGAAGCTTGACAGAAGTTCCGAATTTTAATAAAAAATTATATATAAACACCAGAAAGCTGATCAAAGTAGGGTTGGGAGCATGGGGGCGTGATTTTAAATTGTTACATAGTCACAGGGACGTGATGTTATTCATTATATTTAAATTACTAATTACATGTGATGATTTACTAATCAGTATCATGTGATGATTTAGGGTGTTATGCCATGCTCCATGTGATGATTTTCCATGCCCACAACCCTAGATCAAAGAAAATACTCTTATCAAAAATAATATTGAACTCTAAAAAATAATCTCAAAATAATAATAATCTTCAAAACATTTTTAAAATAATAATAAACTTCCCAAAAGATACTTTTAATAAAATATCTTTTATAGAAGATTGTGGTCTTAATGAAGAATATTATTCTGATAAATATTGCCAAAAAGGTTTAACATATATGGCAATTTATACATGAATTGATGGAAGATTAATCATAATCAAAACTATGTTACTTTTTTTAATAGCTTGTTAATTGAGCTTTCATAATGTTGTCTATGTATTTTTTCTTTTAATTGCTTGTTTGTTGTGAATAGATACTTTTTTTTCAAAAATTTAAAAACTTTATTAAAAGTTTTATTTTTTTATTAAGCTTGCTATTAAGATTCTATAAATAGATTTTTATAAAATCTATATTGTTTTTGTTTTGTTTATCTTTTTTGCTTAGATATTATATAAGTGTTGCTAACTTGCCATTCTGGTAACATTAACCACCATGTGATTAGCCAATTAGATTGCAGAATTTTGTGTTACAAAATAAAAAAATTTTTAAAGAAAATTAAAAATTATTAATATCGCAAAATTTTATTACAAAAACTAGCTTTAAGCTATTAAGTAAAAGTTTTTAGTATTTAATTATATATATAAATAATTTAAACTCTAACTTAATATAATCTTTTCTAACTCTAATCTTTAAAGAATAATTTATTTATACAGTATAAAAATTCTATAAAAATTAAAGGGTAGTAAAATTAGTTAAATTCTATATATACATATAATGTTTTTGTATTAATTTTTTTGTATTTTGTAGTTTGTTGTTTCTAAATATAGTATAAAAAATTAGCAAAAGACATTGTTATTATAAATTATAATAAAATTATTATAAATTATAATAAAATTATTATAAATTATAATAAAATTATTATAAATTATAATAAAATTATTATAAATTATAATAAAATTATTATAAATTATAATAAAATTATTATAAATTATAATAAAATTATTATAAATTATAATAAAATTATTATAAATTATAATAAAATTATTATAAATTAT
>CAJVPY010006257.1:0-10677 GCA_910591965.1 Dentiscutata erythropus | reverse complement strand
TTTACACTAAAAATTTATTGTAAAATAATCTTATAATTATTAAAAAATTTATTAATATCGTTAAGATAATCTTAACTCCATTGAAAAAAAATAGCTAGTTTCTGTAAAGAATCTAAAGAACTTCTCCACTAATAAGCTTGAAGCTAATAGCTCTATGTTGGCTTATATGGATAATACTTTGTGAATTACATCTAGTCAAACTGAGCTATCTAATATTCTTTCAGTTGCTGAATCCTTTTACAATATGGCTAATATTAAAGTTAACCCTACCAAATCTATATTAACATCCAACTCTAAACCTAATACTTACTATCCAATCCCTTTCAATAATGAAATACTTCCTCTATAGCCAGCTAATTAGCCTTTTAAATTTCTGGGCTGCTGGTTTACTCTTAATAACAAACACACTAAACAAATTTAGCTTATTTCTTCTAAATCTTCTCAACTAGTTAAAATTGCTAGTACTAAACAAATAATTAATACCCAGGCTAGATATATCATTAATACTGTTATTATTCCTACCTTAGAATATAGAATTCATAATATTATTCTTAGCCAATCTGTTTGCAACAAAATCTTCAGACAACATATTAACTTAGTCAAGCATAAGGCTAAACTCTGTCTTACCATCCCTACTAGTGTCTTACTTCATCTACAGATCTATAATATTAAAAACATTTGGAATATTCAACTCCAACATCATATTCCTAATTTCATTAAATGCCTCAATAATGGATCTTTCCTTGGCATATCTATATGTATTTGAATTCAACAACTCCAATATAATCTTTGGCCCTCTATTAGCATATTATCTCATTCTAATCCTCTTATTGATGGTTATAACAGACTTACTACCAACTTCAAAGTTATACAACTTCTTAAATATATAAATTGGACAATCAGTCCTAACCCAAATACAACTATACTTTTCACAATTCAAGAGAGATCAATTACTCTTGAATCTATTTTGTCACCACACCCTCACTATGCTACTTTTAAAAAACAATTACGCTATCACTACATACTTTTTCTTGACCAACTTACTACTTCTGATAATTCCTATCTTCTTGACTGGAAATATATTTTTCCAAGACTTAATAAAATACCCAGAGAAAAAATTCTATAATGGTTTAAACTTTTAGAAAGCTCTATTATCAACTACCCTCTCAACCACTCCATTTCTTCTCAACTACAACTATCACTAACTAATTACTATAGCTATAATACTAGTTACTTTCAAAAGTATTCTAAACCTTGGCTTATTACAATATTTAATAACCAAATCATCGTAGATAAAGCCTGTCGTCAATCTATGAATTTAGAACATATTTTAATTACTTACTGGCAGTGTGATCTCACAACAGCCTTCTTATCCTTATACCCTATTCCTAATATAATTACTAAACCATGTCTTGGCTGTTCTTTTAATTTCAACATTATTAATAACAAATGTACTATTTTTATCTCAACTAGCTATGCTATTAAATTTCTTGGCAGACTTTATTCTGACAAGTCTGTTAATTTCAATGCAAACCCTCTTGATTTTATATATTCAATCCAACTTCAAGATACCTTTTCAATCTCTACCCCTCCAAACCTTTTCTTACAAACCTCACAAATTCCTTCTATATTCTTAACCAACTCTGCATCTAATACTCTTCAACAGCTTGTGAATTTCAATCACCATTTCACTAATCTTATATTTTATACAGATAGATCTGTTGTTAACTCTAAAAACCTTCAATGCTCTATGAGAATTGGTTGGCTACAAGTGAATAATAACAATATCATTCACACATTCCATATACAAATTTCTTTACAGCTATGCTCTTTTAAAGCTGAATTGCTTGCAATCCTGTCTGCAATATGCATTGCTCCTAGAAATTGCAACATTCAAATCTTTACAGATTCTCAATCAGTTATATCTAAATATAGCAGCCTAACTTAGCAATCTGCCAACTCTCATTTCTCTAATATACCATACTGGTCTATATGAAACACACTTCTTAACTTTACTAGATCTTATAATTTAAATATTACTTTCCACAAAGTAAAAGCACACCAAAATAACATATTTAATAACAAAGCTGATGAGCTTGCTCGTAACCACCTTCATTTACCATTTCTTATATTTAACTCTTACAATATTTATAACCCTTTGTATACTCTATTTCTTGAAGGCCACTCTCTTGAACTCCCTATTCGTCGCAGCATTCGAACTATATATCATGCAAATATTTTTGCTCTCTGGTCATCTCAAAACCACTTTCAACCTTGGATACAGATCTCTTAGTATCTAAATTGGAACGCAACTTGGCTTTACTTAAATAATAACTAAAAAGTTTTTAACTTTGCTTATAGCTTCCAGTCCTCTACTCTTAAAACATTTAAGGTTAAACTTCTTACTGATGAACTCTCTGCACCTCATACTCTACATAAAAGAAACTCTCTCTACCCTAATACCTGTCATATATGTCAACAAATAAGTACTATGCTGCATTGGGCTATGTGTTCTTCTTCTACTCCCTTATATACACTTATTCAAGATTCTTTACAACAAATTTTATCTGTCTATAAACTCCAAATCTCTCTATCTGAAGTTAATCTGCTACACAACCAAATTATTAATATTGATAGCCTTTTAATATATGACTCTCCTAATAGGCTTTTTATCTTCTCTACACTTTCTGGTTTCGTCCCTTATGATATTATATATACAATATGTGAATTTACTACTTCTAACCAATTAGCTATTTCAATCTCTATACAATTGCTCCTTCATATCAACGAACAACTTTATTCAAATATCTGAATTTCTTATTGTAGCTCAAAACCTCAACTCCAACTAATACAACCTCAGCCATCATCTGTACCTGAATCTTTACACAACACAGCTCTTACATCAGATACTTCTACTGCTATTTAAACATCCTCTTTAAAAATATTATCTTGGTATTCTAACTGGATCAACTATTGTATACACCCTTTACATATTCTCAATCTAGCTCAAATCTAGGTGAGCTTTGGCCACTTTGGTAGGTTTAGGTTACAGATAAGTTACTAGATACACTTAGATTCTAGGTTTTTCTAGTTATATGTCTGAGTTCTTATTTTTAGCACTAGACTTAAAACATAAAACCTTTTTCAATCATGTAAAAAGTTTTTATTAAGTTTAATAAAGATAAGAGCAAGATCTTACCTTAATATTGAAAAAAAAAAAATTAAAAAAATCTTCTTGGTTGGTGAATTTTATTAAGTTGAGTTTAAATACTATACATTGTAATAAAGATATATCAAGTTACACATACACTTTTGGTGCATAATTTAAGTAGTCTGTCCAAAGTGGTTGTGTTATGCTAAAGGTTCTACACTTTCTGCTATACCTGTACTCCAATTACAGAGGTACCCATTTAAACCTTCTGGTTTTAACATATTCGGCTTGACACTCATCTTAATGTGGATATAGCTTACTATTTAAATGTAGATTTTGTGACACTACTACATAATTAGCCAACTTAAAACACTTTACTATCTTCAAAGATAAGCCCAACAGAGCAATACATATTCTACATATATCTGCCTGTTTCATAATATTTTCCTAGTTAGTATCTGTTGTGTTGCTATTACCAAGTTTGTATTTCAAGCTGTCCTTTAAAGCATTGCCATAACCTGATCCATATCTCAAGCTACAACCTTCCTAATTAGTTTCTATTACATACTCATTGCTTTTAATCAGTTTATAACAACTCCGGTATCCACACTTGGAACTGTCTCCTTACTCTAATTCTTTATTAGTTTCTTTTTTACTTCTAGCTAGCAACCCAAAAGAGTTGGTCTGTCTAGGCTTTAAGTGCCTGAAGAACACCCTCTCCTTGGAGCATATGCTCTTTTTCTCCAATACAACAACCTGGTAGTTCAGCTAGTGTGTTCTCTGCTATAGAACCTGGTCACTTGGTTTTCTGATCTCAAGCCTCGATTCAAATTTAGCCTTTCTGTAATACTGTCGAAGATTACTGTTACATCTAAATTTGGGACTTTCCAAATGGGTTTTTGGTTATGCTAGTTCCTCAAATTTATTGTACCAAAGCTTTTATTACTAAATAGTGTAACTAAAGTTACAGATTTAGTTCTAGATTTAACTGATAAGCATAGCTGTCACCAGTGAGATTTGAACTCTTGACTTGCCACTTGGAGAAAATAACAACTAGACCACTACACTTAGTTGCTACACCTCTTTTTAAAAAATATATATTTATAATTCCCTGTCGCACTAAGGGTTACTCATGACTACCTTTATCATTATTTTTTACACATGATTAACCATATTTATAATAATCATATTGTGACTGGGAATCTTCCCATAAAAGATTCCCAGTCTCATATTGATCATTGGAAAACTCTAATTTTTACACTTAATTTTTATTTGAATCATTTTCTTTTTTATATTTTTCACATTTTATCTAAAAAACTTTAAAAGCCAAAATAAACAGGTACAATAAAATGAAGCTAAAAAAAAGCAAAGAGTTTGAAAAAAAGCAAAGTGAAAGTAAGAGTTTAAAAAAAAGATAAACATAGAAGTAAAAGCAAAAACAATAAAAAGATAAAAACAATAAAAATGATGTAAAAATAAAATAAAAATAAAATGAAGCCTATAAGTTAGTAAAGCACAATATGAATATAAATATGAAACATGTGTAAAAATAATAGTATGGTAGTCCAATTAACATCTAGTGACATGCTTTTGGAGATTATTTATTTATTTCGTGTGGAGAAATTATAACAGAGGTTACTAATGATTATAGTACATAGATGGCCCGAAGGGCCATCTATGTACTATGATTATCAGTAATTTCTGTTATAATTTCTACTCCCCCATGAAATAAATAATACAATTTAAAAAAAGGTTTATATATATGTTTTTAAATAAATTTAATTTAAATGATTTTTTTGCATAAATTTATATATAATTGCACTTAGTTGAATAAATTTTACTGTATTAGATAACTGACTTTTGGTAGGACTAAGTAAAAATTCCAAGAGGGATATAATTAGCTAATATTTATTAGCTTTTTATAAAATAATAATAACTCTAACTAATACAAATATCTGCTATATGATATTTAACAAGGTTCTAGAAGTAGTCATAGAGACTTGGAAAAAGGCATATTATACATTCAACTTTAATTATATATAACAGTTTATATAAATATTGGCTAATATAATTTTATTATAGAAAATTCAACTTTGAAATCACAAGTTTTTTTTTTCAAAAAAAAACTAGAATGTCTTGAAAGGTTCAAATCAGTTACAGAATTTCAATACTCACAATCTTCAGTAACAAAGTGCTTTGATAATATGGATATTGACAAAATTAATAATATTAATAAAGAAAGTAAAAAAGAGTATATAAATAAGGCCAAAAAAAGAAAAAATCTTTCTTACTTGGCAGATCATATGATTCAGGCCAAACAAGATTTAAGCAAGGTTAATTAATTCCAATAAATCTGGAATATAAATTAGCATTTAAAGTAATTAAGTTTTTTTTTATATTGTATATAATATTTATTGTTATACTAACCTATAAATAAAGTTTTTTTTTATATTGTATATAATACTTATTGTTATACTAACCTATTAATATAAATATTGAATTTTTGTATTATGTTTTTTTATAATTATAAGATTGCAAAACAAATAGCATATAATAATCCTTGTTTGGCAATAGACTATAATAAAAATTGGCCTGATTAAAAAGAATTTGTAGAGGTTACAATCTTATCCACTCTTAAAAAATATATCAACAAAAGCCTTAAATTTTTAGATAGTGAAATTATTCGAATACTACAAAGTAACCACAAAAGTATTTCATCAACTGCAAAAATCAAATCTAATAGTACCAAATTGAAGTTGAATAAAAAGCATATTGGAAAGAATTCATGTATACAAAAGATAATTTTTTTTTATTGCATAAAAAATATATTTCATATATGCATATCAAATTTACATTGCATTTGTTTTTTTAGAAAAAAAAAGGAAAATAGGTGGATTATAGCACCTGATCCATATTAAAGACCCAATTATTAAAAAGTACTAACCAAGTTTTCTTAAGCAAAAGAAATAGGATAATGATCTTGCCAAAGTGGTTGTTAAAACCACATATCATTCAGATGAACTATCTGAAACAGATATCAAACTTGCAAAGAAATAAAAACAAAAAAACTTTATACACTGAAGTTGATGATGATAATAGTAAATAAAGAAATAAAAACTATATAGTTAAAGTATATATTTTACTATAGTGATCTAAAAAAGTAATTTAATGAATAGATTTTTAATTTTTTTTTTAATAAAAATTGTATTAGTTAATTCTACTTTTTATATCAAATAGTGCTAATGAAATCAACTAATCAAATAAGCTCATAAGAAAATGACATTTTAATCGCAACTAGAAAATAAAACAAGGCCTCTACTTGACACGTCTCTTTAACAATTTCATTAACTTATAATAATAATAATAATAATAATAATAATTTCTTAGAATTATCCAATAGCTCTGATTTAGAATCCAATAATCTTGAACCTAACAATTCTAAATATAACAATTACACAAACCAAACTAAGTGAACTGATCCAACTAAATGACCAAAATGAACTGATCCAACTGAACAAACTAATTCTGAATGAATTGATCCAACTAAATAACTGAAATAATCTAAATAATCTAAATGAACTAATCTGACTAAATAATCAGAATAATTCAAATAATTTGAACAAACTGATCCAACTAAACAAACTAAACCAAATAAACAAAAATATATATTTATATATTTATATTTATTAATAAGATATTTTAGATTTACTAAACTATTAAATACTACTTTAAATTCAAATTAAACAATGCAGAGCCTACTCATTCTTCTCAAGCTCTAAAAATATTCAATCAAATGATGCAGAGTTCACTCTAATAAATCCTTATCCTGGACTTCTAAATTCAAAAATCGCTCAAGTTCAACTTCAAAGAACTTTGATATTTCTAAAGTCAAGTATAAAACCTTTTTCAAAAATACACCCAAGTATCAAGACAACAACAATACTAAAAGTAGTAAATTTAGATATCTCTATGAGCAAATAAATAAAGAAGATAATGCTAATGATAGTAATAATATCAATAAAGAAGATTAATAGAACAATAATATAATAACTATATTTTTTTTGTAATATTGCTTTATATAAAATAATAAAATTAATAAATTGGTAATATTAATACTACTATCAACAAGTATATATTATACAAATTAAGTAGAAATTAAAAATTTAAAGGTATATATAAATATTATAAAGTATTAATTAGTTTTGAAGACAAAATATATACAATAACTATTTATGAAACTATATTACAGTCAAATCTCTATAAATGCAATACCTCTCTAAATACACGTTTTTGGCCTGGCTGTAAGAAATTATTAATGCTAAATGCACATTCTATATTTTGCAAATACACGTTCACTTAAAAGATTTTCTATACTATACTAACCTCCCTAAATGCATATAGCCAATCAGAATTCAGTATTACACAAGTCTGCAAATTAACATTAAAAACTGCAATTTGATTGGCTTTCTCTAAATGCAAACCTCTCTAAATATACAATTGAAGCTGGTTTGTACACACTACATTTATAAAAGTTTGACTATAGTAAAATATATTGCATAAATTTGTAGATATGTCTTATAAACTTTGCAAATATTTTAAAAATATCATAAAGTATTAATTAGTTTTAAAGACAAAATATATAAATATCTACAAAACTATATTAGTATTATATATTAAAATATGTCATTTAAATCTTTAAATATTTAACTATTTTCGAAGATATATCTTATATATCTTGCAGATATTTTAAAAATATTATGTAAATATTGGTATATAAAATATTTTATATATAGCTACAAGAAACAAGTCAATATATGCCAGTTAAATAGGCTACAAATATGCGCCAAATATTGTCAAGCAATTAAATAGCATATATCAGAACATTTTTATAACATATATGTAAGCTTTATTAATATATCTACCTGCTGATATACTATAGAAATTTTGATGTTGGATCTATAAATAACAAAGCAAAATATTATTTAGAGCTAAACAAGTTGTTTTTCTTTTCAATTGTAAGCTCAATATTTTCTAACTATGATAACTATATCTAAAAATAACTTGTTATATCAATCTATATACAAGTTGGATAAACTTTATTAGTCTATTAAAAGCTAATTTCTGCAATTCTTCTTTCTTTAAGAGTAAAAGAAAGTAATAATCTTATATCTACAATATAAACTATTTATTAATAAACAAAAAATATATATATTTAAAAAAAAAACAAATAAAACAAAAAAAGAAGTTAAATCAAAAATGACTTGTGGATCGATAGCATAGTGGTTATACTTCCAGGTTACAAATCGTAAGGTTGCTGGTTCAATTTTTTCTGGTGGCGAAATAATGAAAAACCAAATATAGAAGTAAAACACCGTGGGGTACAGGGAACCCAGGATATCTACAGATAGACATATTCAGGTAATAATTATTCTGAGAAGCTGTGGCTGTGAAGAAAAGCTATGCCAGAACTCTGATTTAAAATAACCAAAGTCATAAGACGTAATATGAGGCCTAGGTCTGAATATTACAAGATACTATATGAACTTGGGGTGCAAGCAGTCTGAAAATATGCTGCAAAGATCTTTGACCACTGCAGCGGTCAGTACAACAGGTTGCTTCTGGGCGGCAGTTAAGCAAGCCAGAGGATGTTGAGTTATATCAGTGGGTTAACGATGACTACAGTTATTATAATCGCCAAGAAAGTAATTTCGACAAGACTGTCAAAAATAAAAAAAATAAAAAAATAAAAAAGTTAAAAGAAAAAAAAGGATAACCAAGAAAATATAAAAAGAACAAAAAAAAGCCCAAGAGTTAACAAAGGTAAAAAAGAAATCTACCTCTATTAAGAAGTAGTAATTAACCCAAGTTGTACTATTATAACTTGTGCCAAGTTTAAGAAAAAATTATATAACAAATATAATATTTGTACTATATTTGCATGTAATAATGCCCCTGCATACTATTTTGGACCCCTGCGTGTTATTTTGAAATGCATATATGCCCTATTTTGAGTCAAAATATTATTTATTTGAAATCCTGTACTAGTATTTTAATTTGTTCTAATCAACTCACTAACAAACACTTCAAAGATATCGAATTTACTTCACAACAAGCTTATTTTACAGATGATTAATTTATAGATAAGTTTATTTTGTAGACAGACTGCCTATTTCACCGACAAGAGTTAGATTTAAAACTAGAGTTAAAATTAAAGCAATTATAAAAAAAATATATGAAATGAAATATACTGTCTATAAAGTAAACTTGTTTGTAAATTAATTATTTGCAAAATAAGCTTGCCTTATAAAAAATTTTCTAAAAACGTATACTGATTTTCTTCAGATTATCATTCCACTATTATTCAGAAAATACTCATTTTTTAGAACTAAACAACCACAAATTCCTGGTCATTCTCATAGAACCATGATAAATTTTGGATAAAAATCAAATCCTTGTAATATTTAGCTTCTAAATATATTAATATACAAAAGATTAGAAGCTGAATCTTACTCAGATTTGATTTTTACCCAGAATTTATCATGGCTCTATAAGAATAACCAGAAATTTGTATATAATTTGTAAAAAATTAGTATATGTTTATTAAAAACTTTTTATAAAGTTGTTGGTAAAGTAAATTCAGTAAATGTAGTATTTTGAAGTAATTGTTGGTAAAATAATATGAACCCTCTTTGAGTACTATGTTATATAAGGTGAATGCACGTTATTTCGGAACATGCATAGGTGCTATTTTGAGCAAAAAAGCTCAATTTTTTAAAAAATCAAAATCTGAATTAATACCTGGCCTGCTATTATATGCAAATATAGTATATCTTAACTAGAAAGCTATGCTTTAATATAAATATTTTTAAACTGTTAACTAACTTCAGATATCTTTTTAACTAGAGACTTTGATCCAAGTTATATAAAGTAGTACTGTATTCATAAGTAAACAAGATATATAGTTGTAGTTTACTAAGTTTAAAAAGTAAACAATGCTGATTTTTTAAAAAAAATAAACTGAATTCTCACTTTTTGTCAAAAATTTTAAAAAACTAGCAAAAAAGCAAAAAAGACCAAGGAAGAAACTACTTGTACTCAAGAAATATATATATATATTCAAAAATATACAACAACTTGTTGGCAAATAGAATATAAAAACTACTTCTAAATAACAAGTGCTGCCCTTGCAGTAAGTGATAAACTCTAAGACTATTAGCAGATAGTATATAAGAACTACCTCTAAATAACAACTGCTAATTTATGGTTTTAAGACTTATTCTAGCTGTATAAAGGTAGTTATATTTTTTAAAAAAAATAATATTTAGATTTTTTAATACAAGTAATCATCAAATAAGCTATTGTATTGACCTGTGGGTTAATAGCATAGTGGTTATGCTTTTAGGTTGCAAATAGTAGGACATAAAAGGGAGTTCTGGAGTCACTTTTTTAGTACCCTGGGTACCAAGTATTTATTTTGCTTTTTAGATCGCTCAAGAAGTCTATATTCTATAAAAACTCTTTAGTAC
>CAJVPY010006256.1:0-10678 GCA_910591965.1 Dentiscutata erythropus | reverse complement strand
ACATGTTGCGCAAATGTCCAATCATAACATATTATTCAATTTCATGTGATCTACCAATCACGAGAAAGTTATCCTATATGGATCTCCCTGTAGGAGTTTACCCCAAAGGCTTATCATGCATAGCTCACTTGTGAAACGGGGTACAAGTAGAAATTGCCATTTTTCATTTTTCGACCCGGTTGAAATTAGTACCTAACCAAAGTTGGTCAATTAACTCATGCCTTATCGTTATGTTTCTGACTTCATTTTCTCAACACCAGACCGAAACCTTATTTGGCATAAGTACACACGATGTATGCATGCGTGTCGGAATGAAAATGCTATTTTAGCAAGATGGCTTATGATATATAGCCGTCGATAGAAATTCAACTTTTAAAATTTCTTAACGTAAGAATGCAACTTTAGTTTTTTCTCTAACCCTTCTAAATATTCCTTCAACAAGAAAAGTATAAAAAGGGCAGTACATCTAAATTATAAGTTTTTTTTTGCTTACGATATAAGTCGAAGTTTTAACATACACGTTATTTTTTCTTCCATTTCATTAAAGCAACAAATATGTCGGACGAATTACATACAAAGGTTTACAATTTTATAGTGACTACCGAAGAAGAAAATGTAACTGCGACCACAGTTATTTACCAGGCAGTAAAAACGGAACCATGGACTTCGAAAGAAGAAGTAAGAAAGGTAGTCTATCAAGCAATTTCATTAGCGTCAAATATATACGCCCAAGATTCTTCTCATCGAGAAAAACTTAGTCAAATACCCCTTCAAGTGAGTTTTTACAATATGAACTAAAAATGACTTAGCCCATTAAATTGAATGATGAGTGTCGCAGTTTGGTTTTCTCTGAATAGAAAACATAACAGTTTTGGCCGTTCTATTTAGCCCGTGTACAGGATTTATTCCTGGGAACATGAGGAGAGTGGTTAAACTGAATTATTATGCTTTGATATATGTTGTGAAAGCAAGACCATGCGAAAGTTAATGTCAGCGTGTGGGCCCCACGGGGGCATTAGCTTTGCCTGTGACGTTCTGACAGCACACGCGTTAATATATTATATATTCTGTTGGTATAATGGTTATAACCCAAATCTATTTTTATTAGTTTGAGATGGCATATGAGGGGGTTCATAGTTTACTTAACATTGGAGCATTAAAAGTGAATAAAGTAGAACCTCTCACTTTCGAACAAATTGATGCCAACCTTCAGAAGATGAAGTTAAAACTATCGGTAATTGTTGAAATTTTGGCCTTTCTAGTTTCACTAAAAATCAAATAAATTCATACTAATATTTTATCTAGAGAGATTCGTCACCACTCTCTCAGGAATTGGCTTTAGGTCTAAGGAGTGCGACAGCTTCCAATCTTGAATGGACTAATCCACTCGCCAACCAGATAATTGATCAGGATTCAGATTTAGTGAAACATCTTTCTTATAACATGAAAAAAGCATTCTTGAAACCTGCGCGACGAATGGTGCCTCCAAACTTACCGATGATTCGGGAGATGTGCAAAGAATTTGTGGTGTGCTTTAATAGTAATCGAACCGAAAGTATACCAAGACCATTAAAACATAATGGTACTTGGAAAGAATGTCCAAAAGTTCTTAAAGAGGTTACAAAGGAAATTCTAACCACTATAAAAGACATTTGGAACAATCCAGCCTTTGGACCTAATTTTGTCCATTCGTTAAATGAGGGCACCTATGTGTCGAACGTGGTGGTGCCATTGATACGTTCAACATTGAAAAACCTCCCTTGTAAAATGTCCTCAATTATTAGCACGTAGGTTTTATAAATTGCAAAGTTTGAAGTATACACACCACGAAAATAGGTTTTCAAAAAGTGCCTATTTCGTCTTCATTAGAACAAGTTAAAATTTTTTAAAATGAACAAAAAAAAGCTGTTTTTAGATACTTTTATATTTCATCTAATTAATCAGCTTGTCAAAAAATTTCGTCTTTTAAGTAAAATAATTTCATATTGAGGTTTTAATTTCGGGCCAAATAATTTCGTCCTCATGTATAGTTTGAAGATTATATTCATAAAGCAATTTTCTTTTTTTCTAGATATGAACGTCAGAGTAATGCTAGTAAGGACAGAAGAGGTGAGGGCAAATTGGGCAGGCGACCAGACATAATGTTTGAAGTTCTACACGAAGAAAAAGTTTATGAACTTATGTATGGTGAGTGTTCACGTATATTTTGCATTCCTAAAAAGGAGTTAGATGACAGAATCAAATTATGGAGAGAGACAAACGATGGATTGTACTGGACTCGTAAAGGGTGCAAACCAGAGAAAGAACAGTTTGGGATCGTTGGAATTCAGATCGCAGGTTCTATAATTTTATTTTTTATTTTCGAAAAAGTAACCATTTTAATGATTCAAAACTTTTATAGGACGTAAATTGCATCTGAATGTTCTTACTAGAGGTACAGACAATATCCATCGTTACTACCATTTACACACAGCCGAGATTCCTATAAACCCAATGAATGATTATAATTTAACTAATTTTGTAAAAGGCCTTTTGACTTTACGGGTTTGCTATTTATATTTAACAATTTTTTTATATCGTTATGAGTTGGCAACATGGTATTCATGTTCTTATTTGTTTTATAGAATATTATTATCGTTAACATGGCCTTACTATTTCATGCACCTATCTCTAAATCTCATAGACAGGAACAAAGTTCAACAGTATCGACACCATAAATAGATCGCCTTATATATTTTTATTTCTTTTTATATCAATAAAGCTGACCCCTGGTGGCTCGATTTTCGCATAAACAATCGTGACTTTTGCATGTGTATTTCGTGAATTTATTTTATTTTATTATTATTATTGATGTACTGTACATTATTCGCATATGATCGAGAATTTT
Source organism: Dentiscutata erythropus (assembly GCA_910591965.1). Taxonomy (NCBI): domain Eukaryota; kingdom Fungi; phylum Glomeromycota; class Glomeromycetes; order Diversisporales; family Gigasporaceae; genus Dentiscutata; species Dentiscutata erythropus. The sequence continues at coordinate 7,791 of CAJVPY010006256.1, read as the reverse complement.
AAAATTTTTCTTGGCAAAAGTGATTAGTGGGACCAAAAGTCACGAACTTGTGATTTTTATTTGAAATTAAAGGCATTAATTAATAAAATATATTTTCAAAACGTATTCAATATTCTTCCAAACATTTTTGGTCGTGCCAGCGGAGCTGATAAAATTATATAAATTGATATTAAACATGCAATCTAAAGACGATTCATTGAGAGAAATGAATTCCAGGCTCATAGCCGAGATTGATAAGCTTAGAAGAGAGAATGTCAATTTCAATTCCTAGAACACAAGATTGAAACAGGCTATAGAAGAAAATGCCAAATGTGAAGTTGAGTATGAGATTAGAATTAAGAAACTAGACCAAAATAACAAAGAAAATATAAACCTTAAAGATGAAGTAATGAAATTAAGAAATGATATTGAGGAAATCAAAAAGAAAGATAAAATCATTACTAATACTCAAGATGTACTTTCTACAGAAGATATTTCATCTGAAAATTTGGAACAAAGTCCCAAGATAATAGTTCTAAGCAGATAGACTTGCGATGTGATGAAACTCCCATATATAATATAGTTGATAACGCTTCAAATTCTGATGAACTTAATGATGCCCCAGATTCTGATATATCTGATAGGGACAAAGCCCTATTGCTTCGCACTAACACTTTTTAGAAACTAAACCTTATGAGAATAAAGAGATCAAATTTCTGGAAAGAGTACATAAAGAGCATATTAGCAATGAGATTAGAGAAAGAAATCGGGAAAAGCTTAGATCTCAAGACTCTATACTAAAACCATCTAATTTATCGTATAATGATCGAAATTTAGAGTCTAGAGACTGTCTCTTCAGAACAAAATACTGATACACAAGAAATAAAAGAATCCGAAATAGATATACAACCTTTGATACAGGAATTATTTCTAGAAACTTCAAAAGAAGATTGCATCAAAATCGTTAATATAGAGGATTCTATTGGTGATTTACCTACAATCAAATTGGTTCGTCTATTCAAAAAAATAAGTCTTGCAGAGATCAATACTATACAAGCTAAGGTGGAGGAAATTAGAAGCTGGTATAAATATATAAAACATTTTGAAAAAAGACTTGATGATTTACCCGAAAATAAAAGAAATGATAAACGATCTTGTGATTTAGCAAGTGAGAGAATTTATAATGAAATGCTACAGTATCTTTCAGGTATTTCTTGTGCAAGCTTATGCAAAAGAACCCAAAGAACTAAACCTATATATAAATTATTTAGCACAATTGGAGAAGATAAAATTAGTCGAATTAAATCTTATAGTGCAAATAAACTCTCAAAGCTAACTGATAAACAAATTGATATAATTATAAAACATTATACTACCAAACAAGAGAAACCGTCGCACTAGACCAGTGAGTTTTTAATCTAGTTGAAATACTCAAAATGATTATAGACAAAAAAAAAAAAAAAGAGTAAGACCGTAGGGTCTTATGTGACAACCCGTGCTTTTTTCATTTACTTATTGGCATGGAATTGTTACGTCAGACACCGTGCAATAAGATGGTTATTGTATGGAATTACCCAGTTACAAACACGGGTTCATATTTAAATCCGTGCCGAATATGAACCCGTGGGTTATTCACTACATACCCATACAATAACTATAAATTAAATAGTTGAATTTGTGATTGGGAGGAGATTAAAAGATAATAATGACTGATCATCCGATGGAATCGACCAGGGCGACCTTCAAATTTGCGGGTCATGTGAGGTCGCGCCACTGCCGCAGCTCCGGCCGACGAATCAGGACATTCCAACGTGATCGAATAAGGATCGTCTGATTAAATAAAAAAATTTTTGATCCAATATAATCGCTAAAGTAGCAAACTGTTTTACCGTGACAATTTTTAAAGTGAATTTAATATTTTACTGCCTTAAAGTTAAGGTATTCCTCTAACTTGTAAAATTTATTAAGAGAAAAAAATGTTCTATTTGTAGAATCTATATTAATAAAAGACTACAAACTAATCTACTATATTACGAAGTTATTCATAGAAAATATTAAACACTATGGACTAATTTATTATACATATTATGAAGTTATTCATAGAAAGTATGTACAAGTACATTGTCAAAGGCTAAAGGTAAATGATAATAAAAATACAAGTGTACTGTTGTAGTTTTTATAGTTACACACTAATCATTTATATTATTCTGGTTAATTGTTGTGCTTTTCACTGAAATTAGATTATCATGATTATCTGGCTTATCTGAAAACAGTAAATACATCAGATATGGTTTTTTATTCTCAGGAGCCCAAGTAGCTATCTGATGTTTTTTTCGCTCTACTGCCTGCACCTCTTTTTCTATTTCCAATAATTTACTGCACTTTATAATTGCACGAACATAATTCCAATTGTTAGCTAATTTTTCAGTACGGGCTCGTTTAAATGCTTGTTCAAACAAGGGCCAGTTTGATTCAACAAAGGTGCGAGCATCATCTTGATCTTCGAGCTCATTATTATCAGATATATTATCAATGCTATGATTTTCAAAAACTTCAACAGATGCTGCAGATGGTGCGAACAAAGTACTAGATACAAATTCATTATTTATAAAATCCTTTATTACAAGGAATGGTGGCGTATTATGGCATTCAAAATTACTTCTGATCAGCTTTCGATGATCTCCATTAGGTAGATTTACAACTCTTTGTACTAAATGTTTATATAAGAGGAAATGACTACCAACAAAGCTAGAGCAGCTACAGACCCATCTAGTAATATCGGTGAAGTATAATCTAGCTGGGCCTATTGTTTTTGTACTAATGGTCAACTTTCTTTTGCCTTTGTTAAGCTTATTACGATGCATCTCTGCTCATTGTTTATCAGTTGCACTAGCGTAGTTCTATTCTTTTTTAAAGCTCTCCCACCACCATGGCTCTACTATACTATTCAAAACCTGGGAAAATCGTTCTTGCTGAGCCGGAACTACTTCTTTAAAGAGTGTCCAAAGCAGTAAATCTAGTCTAGGTCGATTAAAGCGATGTAGATAACACTGCTTAATGACACCCCAATGTGCCTCAATTTTCATTATGGTTTTGCTAAAGGGAATGGTGGGTTTAGTTGATCGTGCTCATAGGTGCCACCGTTGTGAAGAGTACCAGTTTGTCCATAAATAAGCCCATAATAGCCACAGTGAATTTGCAACACAAAACTGGTACATCTCTTTTACTGCCTTTTGTCTTATATTCTCTGGTAACAAAACGTTTTCTTGGTCATCAACTGGTATGAGTGGATGTAGATCAAAATGTTTTTGTACTATGTTCAAGATTGTCTCTTAATGCTCCTTTAGATAAGGATAAGAATAGAAAATTAGTAAAAAAATTTTTTTTAATTATAATGAATTCATTATTTTTTAGTATTATCCAATTAATTCTATTAATTAACTAACTTTTTACTTTACAGAAACTTGGATATCTTAATGCGCAGTAACTACATACTATTAAATTTAATAGTAATTATATAATTACTATACAGTTACTATGTAGTTACTGCGCATTAAGATATTCACATTTCTGTATAATAGCTAATTATACATTATTTAATCAATCAACAGCTAGTTAACCCCATAAAAAAGTTCAGTTATTGTAGACATTGTTCGAAAAGATGTTCGAAATAGAGTCGATTTTCCAAATGCCAATATGATATTGTACAATTTTTATGCCGTAGATGTAAAAAAAATTTTTTGGGGTTGGCAACATTCGGTGTAAATCAGTATATATTCAGAAAATCGACTCCATTCTGACCATTTTTTAAACTAAAACAGAATAGCTTTAGAAAATTTTTAGAACATTGTTAACAAAAATTTTTTTATAAGGTAACTGATTAGTTAATTAAAAAGCTTTAGCTTCATCCATACCTGTGGGTATATAACATATGTACATGGATTTTTATTAGCTTCACTTGGATAGAACATTAGGTTTATAAAATTGAATTCATTGGCTGCTCTATTGATATCGTAATTTACAGTCAATAGTCCTGTATTACTTGATCGTTTAGCCTTCTCTTTAAGCTTAAGTTTTAGAGCCCGTCTTATATGCCAAGCACATAATTGTACTACTAATGATCCCCATACCGCTGTTGCAACATTGATTTCTGCAAAATCCTTGTCTGTAAATACGAAAGATGGGTTGATATTACATGCTTTCACGGCCTCGAATAATTTTTTCAAGGTTTCGCTACGTTTGTTCTCACTAGCTGCTTTTGCTGTATTAAATAAAAGGTAAGCAATTGGGAAACCAGTCCTATTAATATCTGCTATTATACTATACAATTTATAATGCCTCTCGCAGTTTGATATGTTGCATCTATATAAATTTCATTAATATTGATGTTACGATCATTAATTTCATCTAATATCGGGGTCGTGAACGCGATAACTGTGGACTCTGGATTTGAAATATCAAACCAACAATGAAAGCCTAGGTCATTATACTCATCAAGTAGCATACGCGCAGATTTAACTTGATCTTCATGACGTCGAAAGAGTCTTTGACCTACAATTAGTGATTGAATTTTTAATTAATAATTTCAAATTTTTAATAATTAAAAATTAAAAATAAAAATAGGTGATTAAAAATAATATCTAAGCGCTTAATAATTGGAGTCCGTCAGATGCATAGAAGGTACCAACAGAATGATATTATTTTGTTAATATCTTCTATGCTATTGATGGATTCTAATTATTAGGTGCTTAGAAATTATTTTTAATTTTTAATTTGAGGTAAAAACTAAAAAGTTTTATTACTACCTACAACAGACTTCCAGAAATAAATCTGTTTTGGCAAATATTTTGAGATATCAAAATTTTGACATCGTAGGTGGTTCATAAGGTCTATGGTAGTAAGATGTGAATTACTTGCAATTTCCTCTCGCAATTCATCAGACATTTCAGCACAAATATCTGAACGTGAATGCAGGAGCCCATGGTAAATATCCACTACCATAATACCAAGATCTATATTAACTTGTACCATAATTTTGCCTTTGCAGTCGTATCGAATTTGCCGTTTGCGGTTTGAATCTTTAAATTTACTTTGCGCTTCACATGATTGACAACATATATAATAGAATTTACCAACTTTTTCACCGAATTTTTTGAACATTTTTGCATATGAAAAACTATAATTAAAATAATTATATTTATATTAAAAAAAAAAAAACGAATCTCAAAATTTCATATTAAAATAGGTTCAAATTCGGCCTTACTTCCATGAATAATCATCGCCACTTTCTATTTTAGCAACCACAATAGCAGCAACCTCCTTCGCCGTCATGTCTGGAGTTATATCGATGTTCACTAACAAACGGATCTGGTAAACTGCATTGGCCGTCAGACTTTCAAGTTCACGCTCAACTAAATCACCTATATCAAGGAAATCAACTTCGTTACGATCAACATCATCAGCATCTGTCCTCTGAATAGTATTATGATCAACATACTCGGATTGTTCGACAAATTCAATAGTTAAATCTGCAACTCTTGCTGATAATTTTTCTTTATCCTTTCGGCTATATTTTTTACAGGTTTTATGACAAATATCTTCCCAAATAAATTAATCTTCAGTATGATTGCATTTACACTTGGAGCAAAACATCACTATGAAATAATTCGTGAATAAGTTTAAATATCAATATATTTTAGATACTGTTATTCAGGTATAGTTTTACAGTTTATAACGTTTCGTTTTTCATAATGGATTTACTCGATATTTATTAAAAAAGAGAAAACATATGTTTTATTATTAAAACAATCGAGACAAAACTAGGAACAATAACCGTGTTTAATTTTCAACAAAAACATTTGAAGCTTTTGGAGCATCAAGGCTTATACAATTTTGAAACTTTTGCAATTGTTTAAGCAATGAAAACCCCCTGAAATTGTGTAAATTTGGACACTTTATTTTTGTTTTTATTAATAAGCTTGGGCAATAGATCTTTGCGATATCTACTTTAATTATGAGCACAATAGTTTAAATATACAATTTCGGTTAACTCAACTAAAGATATATTGCATACAATTACAAAGTTTATTAATTTATGCAAAACAAATAATAGCGTGTTTGTTTTGATCAAGCTAATTTTATTTGAACAAAAGCATTTACATGACAATTACAATATTTTAATCATTTTAAGTATGGCTGTTTAACACTTTATACAAAACAAATAGTTATTAAATATAGTGTGTTTGTTTCGACCAAGCTAATGCTATTTGAACAAAAGCATTTATGTGACAATTACAATCTTTTAATCATTTTAAGTGTAGTGTCTAATACTATTACTATGATTACTAAAATAGCAAATCGAATGTCAACTAAGCTAACTTAAATCTAACTTAAGTCGCAACTCTAATAATTAATTATGTGATGATTATTTATTTAAAATTTTTATTAAGATAATTTTTCAACTATATTAGTACAAAGTTTATCGATTTTGCAAGAATAGTTCTTACAAATTTCTTATTTGCAACAACTATCTTAGACAATTTCGATCTTTCGAAGAGTCTTACTGGTCGGGCTGTTTTGTTAAGAACTTCAATAGAACAAACTTGGTATTATGGTTTATCCAAATGAATTTTCAACTTTCAATAATTCTAATTTTGAAATATTAAAACCCAATATATAAAGCTTGGATTTTCATATTTACTTGACATGTTTGGTAAAACAGAAGTGATCATATTAAACGACCCATTATATGTTTTTCATTTTTTTCGTTATTCTTGAAGTTGTTAACAACTTCAAAGATTTGAAAAAAATGAAAAAATAACTAATGAAGTATTCGAAACCATGTTGTAAAGAAAATTATAAAAACCATAAAATACTTAATCGTTATATAAAATTTATTTTACGTACGTAATTTTTAATTTAAAAACAACGTTTGACATATACATACTGACCAACCAACTGAAAAATTCATGAATGAATAGAGGAAGAAGCAAATTATATTGAGTTTTTTCATGAATTCAAAATTTCGACCTGGGATGCAGCTGCGGCAGTGGCGCTACTCACATGACCCGCAAATTTGAAAGTCACCCTGGTCGATTCTCATCCGATGTAGTATTAAAATTAGGGAAAAATTCACCAAATGTTTTTCGGCCAATTCGATTAAGTTTATGATCTGTATGATAAAAGCTATTTTGTATTATAATATATAATTATTTATAACAATAATGTTAACATTATTAAATTTCAGTTCAAATTCGTCCAACATGTTTGGTGAGTTTAATTTGTACAAAAATTTGGATTATAGCTATTTTTATTATTCCTGGGACACCTATAAAAAAACTTGCAAAAAATTTTTCGGCCGGTAATTTTTTCGGCATAATAAAAATTGATATAATATATGTAATTTAAAATCAGGTGGCTAATATAAATATAAAATTACGCACATCTCTTGTTGAATTCAAAAAATATAGTATTTTCAAACCACATTTGCTGGCAAATCATTGAAAAAATTTAGAAGGCCTATCAACTCAAAAAATTGCAAAACACTTAGGTGTTAGCAGGTCTTCTATAAGTCGGGTTCTTGTATATTTTCAAAAAATATGGTTGTATCGAAAAACTTCTATCACTTTTAAGAAAACCATGTTCTTTAAATATGAATGATATAAATTATCTTCAAGTTTTAATGAAAGAAAAACCCGACTGGTACTTGTATGAATTACAATCTGAGATAGAACTTTGGTTGGGACATAACATTAGTCTTACAACTTGGATGTACACACAAAAAGGTACTATTTCATCTATTTATATATATTT
>CAJVPY010006255.1:0-10679 GCA_910591965.1 Dentiscutata erythropus | reverse complement strand
GCCTTTATTTATAATTAACTCACTATCTATTTTTACATGCAGAATACGCCGTTTTCCCAGAATTACCCTTATTACTGTAATTATTGTGATTATTGAAATTCACTTTATTCCCGCTTTTCGCCTAATTCTAAGAATTCATCGAATTTTCCTAATTCTCGTAATTCCGGAAATTCTGAAAATCCCTGGAATTCCGCCGGTAAAGCCAAATTAGGAATTCCCGGGTCTCGTGTCCACGTGCCTGCGGTCAGGTCCCGTTTCGGATATCCTTATGTCAAGCAAATTTCGGGCTTAAGATCATTTCCGGCCTAAAAATTTTGAGTCGTAGTATATCAAAAATTTCCTATATATTTAGTATATAAAAATGCTCCATATGACTAAAATTTCGTGCCGAAAACTTTTATTTAAAGGTCGGAAGTTAGTTAGCATAGTAAAATTTTTGCGTTATTTACAATTTTTTGCATTTTCTTATATTTTTTGCGTTTGTTTTGTTACACAAGATCCTGTAATTTTATTGAATCCGATCTACGAAATTTATGATCGGAAGTGATCTTCAGCGATCTTTAGCCCGGAATTTGCTTGACATAAGGGTACCCGTCATGTTTCCGGTCTCACAACGTATGTCAAATTCTCTAAGAATATGTTATGGGCTATTCGAACAAAAAAAAATAAAATTGATATTTTTAAAAGTCAATTTCGAAATAATGTTAATGAACTTATTTTGCGATTATATGGTAGTCCTGCATTACGTACTTGATGCGAAACAAAATTATTTCCTGGTGCTAATATACATGCCAGTTATGCATTTGAAAGTAATTTGCCCGGTAGAGACTGGACTCGAGTCAACTCGTGGCTTAAAAAACATAGTCTTGACTCGAGTTAATTCGAGTTAAAACTATGTTTTTAAGCCACGAGTTGACTCGAGCCCAGTCTCTATCGCCTGGCCGAATTCGGACTTAATAAAGTTCAATAGATACTTATCCAGTCAGACCTTCATTAGCTTTTTTGTTATCAATAGAAAGTTGTCTACCTTGCTTTAATCGTTAATTTCGTTAAATACATTGTATTCAAGATTGGTTTGTCCAGATTATTTACATGGATTTACTTGAGAATCATGAGTGCGACTTTTTACACTACCCTAAATTTATGACGTAGTATGTGATAGACTATTTGATGCAAGTCAAATTATTTGACTATAAATATAATTACTATTTAGATACGAAGATTAATTTTAAAGTTAAATTTTAATAACAATAAAAGAGGATAGGTATTTAATGATAAAAAAAAAAGAGAAGGGTTTTGAGGCGGGAAGATGGGTTTGACGTAAAAATTATATTGATTTTATTGATTTGGGGTGCAATTTAATATATGCATCATTTTGTTGACGTATAATTCAGCATAAAAATTTGAATTAATCAGGGTTTTTGATTTGGGCCCAATTCCAAAAATGTGCACGAATGTATTTAGGATTTGCATAATGACTACGCTAAATATTAGGTATTGGAACTCGAAAAATTATGTTTGCGCGCTTAATTACAAGTTACACGATTAATATAATAGTTTGACCGTTTAACCATTTAACAGTAATCGTATAATTAAAACCAGGAAATGAATATTTAAGTTTTCATTGTAACAAACTTAATTCCGATAAATTATAATATTGCTTAATTGAATCACAAATATAATCAGTTCGCTACGGTAAGAACTTGAATATTCACTTTCAGGTTTTAATTTGGCATCACTCATGAAGTTATACCTAAATGTTGATAGGGTTCAGTGTTATGAAATAACCACACGCATAACTGTTATTATATCCACGTGAGGCATTAAACGATTATTAAACAATTAATCGTATAAAATTTAAAAAACGGTTAAGCGAATAATTTAACGGTTTTTAATCGTTTATAAAATTTCTTACTCGTTTAATCGTATAATATAAACGGCTAAAGGCGGTTAACCAAATAACGGTTCCAATCCCTATTAAATTTCAATACAAGAGAATTCGACTTAAATTCTCTCCAGGTTGCTACCAGAGTTTCTTTCCAAAAAATAGACTGTTAGTAATATTATTCATTAATAGTAGTATAACCCGCTAATATGATGAATTTTTTTAATCATTATAAATTGATATAAAAAGTAGTGTAAATGTGTTTAAAAAGTTCTATAAGTAAATAAAATTTTATTGCTAATCAACCAGGATCGCAATTCCCCCTTTCTTAATCGTCATATCTTCCGTTTCCCCACCACATTCACACTTTTACTCCAATCAGAACTCCATAACTGCAAAAACAATTGAAGATTAATTACGTTCATTGCAACCATACCAAACAATGCAATTATCCAATGAAATTCATGAATAAAAATATGATGTTCATTCCATACTCTTATCAAAAGATAACCATGAATAGTAAATCTAGCAAAGATGAATGTTAAAATAAGTAATAAAGAATTGATTTTGTAAAATGTAGTTGATTTTGATCGGTGATACATAAGAGAAAGTTTGCGTTGATGCAAAAAAATATTACTAATTTCAACTAATAAGGTTGCTGTCAAGTATGGAGAGTATTTACATATTATGACTGATGCTAAAAATGATGTGCAAACCTAAGGAAAAAAAATATATATAATTAAATTTTTTTCATTTTAATCGTGAGCAGAAAGAAATTTTACCATTAATTTACGTACCACCACATGATGAATCCAAATCCCGGGTGAATCCATAAAAATATCTTTCTTCCAAAAATCAAACATGTCAGCAAAAAAATAACCTTTATATACAGGTTAAATAAAATGCAATATAATATAAGTAATTATAAAATTTTAAATTGGGTACATTTAATTATATTTGACATACTTTTTACCTGTAGAAAAAGCAATTTGAAAGTTACACAGTGGTACAACCATATTAATCATATCATTCCACGCACGAGGGTAATAATAAAAGCTAAAAAAAAAAAAAGAAAAACGAATATAAGTTTAGAAGAAAATGTTATACCAGAGAAATTAATAAATAAAAATCACCATAGAGGAGTAATAATTGAACAAATACATGCGTGAACGTAGCTAACAAATGTATTATCCCAAAGTGCTCTTTTTTTTTGATTTAAGTTTTTATAAAAAGTCTATGAATCAAAGTTTTAAAAAAAGAAATAAAAAGCCAAGTTAAACACTAGAATATTAAATTATATAAGGATTAAAAAAACACTTACTGAATAAAAAGCGACACATCTCGAAGAGACATAATTAAGTAATATGAAGCCTACAAAAGAACCCAATATGATTTTTGATGATTCATTCGCGCAACTATCCATTTTGATTGTGTAAAAAATTTCGAAGGTTTGAACAGTTTCATGATTTATACGTAACTGATCTACAATCATTTCCTTTTATAAATTATCAATTTATAATAATTGTCAATCAATGCCAAAAATTAATTACATGTTTCAATATTTATGTTGTGGAACTAACGTCTAACAATTTTCACACTGCAGATAAAAGCCACACATTGTCTGTTTTTTTGGTTAATGTAATAAAGATGACGAAACACTACGTATCCAAAATAAACAACAATATATAATGGCTGAGAATCACTACGTAATAGTCTGAATTTTCATTTATTTAATGATATTTTTCATTTATTTAATAATGTATACAATCATTAAAAGTGATCTAAGGAAATGAAACATTGTTGGGTAAGCGTGAATTTATAACACTGATTTATTAATGACTTATATCCGCTAATAGCATCACAGTTCGTTTTTAATAATTAGGGATGATAATGATTCGTTACGATTCTTATCAGAATTGAATCAAAATTATAATAAACATAGAGGATTATTATCAAGATTCTAATGGAATGTATCGAATTAATTGTTGATTATTAATTTTAATTAGAGTTAAAATTACTAATCTACAGCATTTATTTAAGACAGAACATGTTGGAGAAACGTTATTAAAAAAATTGCTGCCTCATAGAACGTACAAATATATACAATATTCATTCGTCATCAAATTTTATCAAATGGAATTGGACGAGTACGATTTTGATTAAGCTATTGTAACTTATGATTGTTACTTATAATTGATCCTGATTTCAACCTATTCGGTACTGTAGCCATAATGCCACATTGATTACCGCAAAACGTTATGGAAATGCAGTAACAAGATGCGGTAAAACAATGCGGCAAACGTCGCTATTCAGTAATTTTACCATCAATTATATTCGGTGCATAAGCTAATCACCAATTTTTGTATTATTAATAATTAAATATTCATATTTAGGACCATCAATCAAGATCAAGATCAATATGTGCTGCATTAGCTCTAAGAAGAGACGATTTACAGTAATAATTGGTGAGTTGAAACTATGCAAAACAAATCTATATATAGGGTCATTAATCCGACCTATGGAAATTTTTAAATTAGTCTTGGTTCTGACAATTCAATGAAGTATTAATTAATGACTTTATTGAATAATGTCACATCTTTAATAAGAGAACCATAAATCAAAAAATCTTTCTAAGACCAGGCATCAAAGTTCTGATGTCCCTGGACAGATACGGGATTAACACTTTATTATACCATAGTAATAAATAATTATCATCGTTATTTTAGTCCAATATATCAAATGATTTGTCAACCAAATAAGGTAAGTATAAATCATCGTATTTTATAATAGAAGAATTCAAAGTATCTTTCTTTTTTTTTTAATTTCTTATCGAGTCTTGTGCAATAGTAATTTTTCGCTGAATCAGAGTATTTTATCTATCTTTTACTTAGTAATTTCTATGATTAACTGATCTTGTAATTTGGACAAAATATTTTATTTCAAATAAGAACTAGTTAATACATCATTTCCGTATCTATATAAGTAGATGCAAAAAATAGGATCAAAAAAAATTTACAGTATTCGAAGTTTTTACTGATAACCAGCAACCTCAAACAACGTGCATATTTAATCATAGCTTAGTTTATCGGATTCATTTCGCGTCATTTCAGATGAGCTATATATTGCATATCAAAGTAAAAGTGTATACTGAATAATTTGTATCTCTTAAAATAATAAAATTATCAAATAAAAGCCCCATTTATAATACTAAATAACCTCTGGGCTATTCGTAAATGAGTTTCGTCTTGTAGACCGCAGATTAATAGAATTAGTATGAAATAAACCAAAATCTGTTCCAGCTATAGGAAATTTTCAGTTATTGCAATAATTAGCAAGTTTTTAACGGTAAATCATTATAGAAATCACGACTATTAATTCCAATACAAACCAACTAACATTAACAACATATTGTATGTATTATCATAATTAGTCAGTATGATAAAAAGAATGGCCATTAATTTCATTATAGCTAGTAAGGTTTGTAATAAAATCTCTTAAATAAATTATGATAGAAATCATGAGTGTTAATTAAATACAAACCAACCTAATCTAATCAACATATTGTGTATTTTCACAAAATTTTTAGTTAATTACGATAGAAATTATTACTGTTGATTATTTAACAATATAATATGTGTTATCGCGATAGTTGGTAAGTTTTGAAACAAAATTTTTTACAGTGATAGAAATCATGACTGTTAATTCCATTTCAAACTAACTCAACGTTAACAAATATGCTGTGTCACTACAGATAGTAAGTTTTTTTGAAAAATTTTTTACAGTAAATCATGATGGAATCAAGAGAAATTGTTTAGTAAATAGAAACTACGATAACTTAATGCAACATTATTTTAACCACATACAATAATTTTTTACAATAAATAATCTAGAAATCTTCATAATTCCAATACATCCGTTACTATAGAATTCTGATAGAAATCCGATAACTCCAAATAAACTCAGCTATATATTTGTTACTACAAAAGTTGCAGCAGAATTTTCTACAGAAATCACGATAGAAACTGTAATAATTTTAATAAAACCTAGCCACGTTACAATGCTTTAACAAAATAGTATATAAATTTATAATAAATTTTTTTACATTAATTTTAATACAAATTAACAAGTATTAATATAAAGTTTATTAAATTTATTGAGATAATTGTCTAAAATAACTAGTTAATTCATGAATATATATTTAACTTTGATTTTCTTTTGTTTATATGATGAGTATAAAAAATATTTATTATTGCATTTAATTCTATTTATTCATTTTAATTTAGTGTGTGGGATGTAAGAAAATTTATTAATCTAAGTGTCTAAAAATAACTATTTAAGATCATGAATATTTAAATTTAATTTTCATTTTATTCGCATTGCTTTAGGTGGTATAAAAAAATTTATTAATCTAAGCGTTTAAAATAAAATATTTAATATTACTATAGTGTGTGAGTGCAAGATATTTAGGAACTAAAATAGCTACGTATTATATTTTCAAAATCGAAAGAGTATTTAAAGTTGATTTCAGAAACAAAAAAATTTTTTTTAAAGAAAACCTAATTTATCGGTTCAAAGTGTCTTTATTTGTTTTAATTGGTAATTCTTATCCTGAATAGAGATCGGATTGAAATCAATGAATTTTGGGCATCATTTATCTTAAATTCTAGTTTTTCAAATCAATAACAAATTGTTAAGATTGTTAAAATAGTTTTTTCTATTCTGGGACCTTTTGGTACCTTCCCATCATATGTTTATGTATATACCATCATATTTTGCAAAGGTTGACCCATAATTTGCTAAATGCAATGTAAAATCGACTATGACCTTATTGTGCAATTCCCATAATAGATCGTAACAGTTTATTTACGTTACAAAGTACCGTAATTAGGGATTGTAAAAAAAAACTATTTTAACCATTCGTATGGGCGAAAATTTCCAGCTTTCATAATTTTTATAATGCATAAAAGTTTTTTGAATCAATCATATGCAAGATTTGGAGTGACTACTGAGATGAAAATTGATATTTTAATCAATCATCGTAAAATTTCTTATGAGATACTTATCAGTCAGAGCACAAAATTGTGGCATGACGTATCCTGATATTTTCCGGCGATCTTTTTATTAAACGGAATTTAAGTAAGATCTATAGAAGTAATCAGTTATGATGTAAGAAAGTGTCAAAATTCTTGAACAACGGAAAATTTCCGACTATCAAAAAATTGCGCCGGAATTTATAGTAGATTTTGTGCTCTGCATGGATCTGGGTGACAAATGGATGCCTCGTGACTTCGTTCACGGCTACCTTAAGGCGTACTGCTGTACGAAAATCTGAAAACAAAAATAAGTTTTGAATTTTTTTTTTTGGTTTGTTTTCGTAAGTGCATGAGAACTTACTAATTATTTAACTAACATTTATTTTCAGTACTACTAGTTAGCGAACTAGCACCTATCAGTATTGTATCAGGGTTACTGTACGATTTCCGAAAGCTATTTTCTCGAAAGAACATAACACTAACCAATTATTCCTTTCTAGAAAATGGCTTTTGTGAATTTGAGTTACATTATTAGTATTAAAACGAATCTATTGATTAGCAATTTGCAAAGCATTTTATTTATTTGCAGTGTCAATAAAAATGAAACATTTCAAATGTTCGTGTCAATTATTAAACAAAGTAAAAATCACAGCCCAGAATATAGTTAAGGAATTTGAAACAGAGTTATATTTTAAAATTGCTGTACAAGCTTGTAAACGTAGGTTCAGCAAAATTTTATTCTCAAGAGAATAAAAGTACCGAACAAAAACTTCATATTTTAATTTTTTTTTTTACTAGCAGAAAGAATTCTGAAAGTGCATAAATAAATACTTTGGCTTAATAAAAATAGGTGGAATTTTTTTTTCTTGAAGCAAACCGATGTTTTTATTTTGCGGCTGTACTGATCTAACCCAATTAAGTTAGGGCTTCCCATTTAACTATAAAACTATAAAACTTTAATACTTTAACTGCGTACTACTCTTAATTGTTAAACCTGGATTTATACTTGCTGTCAAAATTCAAATAGCTATGTCTCAAGCCAAAAGTTTCAAACTTTAAATTTTATATACGCGGTAAAATTATAACCAGTAAAATTTGCATATTAATATTAACTTCTATATTTTTTTTAGATTTGGGACTTAAAAAGTTTGAAATCGGTTTAACACTGCCCATGATATCTAATATTGCATGTGACTATTAGAACTCGGTTCAAGTCTGACTCGGAACCGAGTCTAAATTAAGACTCATGGAGTCGAACCTAAATACGTGAATAAGCATATGCAGAACCCCAAATGCACAACACTGAACATACATTTACTTACCATCTTTGGCAAACAATTTTCACAATCCTTTTTTTGCGGTTACACTATTTAAAACTGCGATTTGATAAATTTACTTTAGAAACATCTAGTACGACCAAGAACAAGGAATACTTCTTAACAACTATAGGATGAATGAAAGTAATTTTTTTTTTTTGCTAAGTGTAAATAGGAAAAGTGACATGGCGGGGGCCCACTGGGCTGTCATCAGTCAAGGCTATTTGCCGAGTCACAAAACTAGTGCTGGGGCGCGGGGGGCCTACTTGGCTGCCCGATGTTCAAGGCTACTTGCCGACCTAGTACTAGTCCCATTGGGGCACAGGGGACCTACTTGGTTGCCTGTGTTCAAGGCTACTTGCCGACTCGATGGGATGAATAATCAGAATTTTTGACAGTAAAAATGCAAGTTAAATATTAATATTTCCCTAATTTTTTTTGTTTGAGTAGCGGCCGTAAAATTGCTAGAGATTGGGGAGGTGAGTCAAAAATAGTCTCTCAATTAACACGAGCATAAAAAAATCTGGAATTTTTTTAGAAAATGTAGATTAATTCTATCTGGAGAACCTTTTCACCACTAGAATTTCGATGGAAAGATTTTAGTTCCCTTCGTAAATTATTGCCGAAAACAAGTAGAAACGAAAATAATCGGAATATTCATAGTAAAACGGACAGCGACAATGAAGAAGTCAGTAAGATTTGTTTAATTTTAAAATTAACTAATAACTTTATTTTAAAAATGAACTTGCAGGTACCCGTTGCTTAATTTGCAAAGAAAAGAATTAAGAGTAATAACATCTATTCTGAGCTTTGGAAACGAAGAGGTACAGATCCAAGATGTTTAAACATTACATCAATTGATATATTATTTTTCTTTACATTTCATGTCTTTGTAGTCTTTGCATTTAATAATTAGCATAATCCAAATCAAAGTAATTGTTTTTAAATTAGTTAAGTAAACTATTTGATTATGTTAATAGAAGTAATGATAATGCTGACATGATTATTTGATTTAGAAAACCAGACCTTCTTAATTTAGATCAAGCGACAATTTCATTCCTTCATATATTAAAGGAATTACGTGTAACACACCTACCATGTCATTATCATTTCAATACACTATAACGTTATTTCAGGTATATGTATTAGAATATTTCAATTATATTTGGCTATATTCCATTAGATGATCTAGTCGAATTTTCGACGCTAAGGTTGTTGAAGTTGGGATTACAGGTCTATTATTTCGGGGGGTTTTTTTTGAGATACTGAACAGGTTTGCGATTGGAATTGTTTGTATTTTTATTTTCGATCAAATAAGCTCAACGAGCTTTTGTATTGAATTTACAGTCCCCGATATTGAGGCAATGCTTAAAGAACTGAGTTAATCATGAAAAAATAATGTAAGATAACATCTAGTATTGCCCTCGGATGATTATCAAAGTGCGTTTGTAAAAAAAATTTATTATTATAAAGGAAATTAAATAATATTATGAATGCAGTTCTTTTTTATATATTTAATATTAACGAATATGTCGAGCATCAACGAGACAAAAGATCTAAACAATTATAACATAGCACAGGTGAGATTAAGGATTCTCTATTGATACTTTGAGGACTTCGGCAGGGTGTCGAAATTAGGGATGTTACGGACCGGTCTTTTGAACCGGTTAGGTAATCTTCCGGTCTAAAATTAAGGACCGGGTCCGTACTGGTCCTTAATTATACAAAATTCGATTTTTACTTTAACTATATCAATTATAAAAAAATTTAAATTTTCGGTTATCAAACCAATTCGTAACAAACACATGACTTTTTTGATTAAATTTTCTAACGATAATAAAAGCCGTCTTAAAAAGATTCAGCATTAAACCATCACAAAACTTATAATAAAAATTTATATGTAATATATAGAAAGCCTTCTTTACGCAATTACGGTTTCAAATTTTTGGATATTAAAGCCAATTCATAACATACGCATATTTTTTAGCTACGTAGAATATATATAGCAAAACAGAAAGAAAAAGTTCCTACTAATAGTTAGAAATGTTTGATTAATTAAAAATTTTTAAACCGTAACTTTAGCTACATTATGGCAATGTTTGTTGCAAAGATTGCCAGAAAAAAATTGATAGTAGTTCGTTGAATCAATTTTTTGAACACTTCTTTGATAATAATTTATATATAGTAAAAACGGATCGATTTTGACGATCAATTTTATGCATAAAAATCTAACAGAATGGCGCACTTTGATTAATTAGTATTTGAAATACCCCAAATACTACGTTTATAAATGTACAATAAAAAAAAGCCGTTTAATCAATAGACAGTTGTTTGTGGCGTTATCCTTTTTTTTAAGAAACCCCTTTTTTTTGGGGCGATTATTAATAATTCGATGATTATTGATCATCAGATAACTCCTGGCTTTTATAATTAGAAACTGTCAAA
>CAJVPY010006254.1:0-10681 GCA_910591965.1 Dentiscutata erythropus | reverse complement strand
TTTTTTTAAAGAAATTTTATATGTGAAAAAGAAGTTTTTTAAAGATTTCTCAAGAACTACCAGACCAATTTTAATATTCTTTTAGTATTAAGTACATTTTTATAAGCTCTACAACTTTTGTTAGAAGCTGAAGAGTATTTTACTTAGTATAAAAAAAGTTTTAGATAGAGACGTTGTGCTTTTACACTCATAGTAAAATTTATATATAAAAAAAAATTTTTGTCCAGGTGACTGGTAAATCGCCTATTAAACTTTATTATATCAAATTGTATTTGTTAAATTAATTAATCAATATCATGATTGTTATTTGCTCAATTATGAAATTCTTTTTTAAATTTTAATATTAAAATATAATATTATATTTGTCTATAATAAAAAATATTTTTTCATGATAGCTCAATTCAAATATATTACTTGGCTCTTTTTCTAGTGATTTTGTTAATTTATCAATTAAATTAACAAGCATAATTCTTTTTCACCCATAATAAAATAATCATTTTCTTAATATTTTAATATAATATATTCTTTGATTTTATATTAATGTCTTCATTAGTTATTTCTGTCAAGTGAAAATATATATAAACAAGATTAAATTTTAAATAAGCAAAAAAATGATTAAATTTTTTAAAGAAATTTACCAGAATATTTAAAATTTTCATTGCTGAAGTTAACTTCTAATAATTTTTCTTGTAATTTAAATTTAATACAAGAATATAGAATGCCTTTGAAATTGTTATGTAAATAGTATACAATTTCTTAGAATATTTATAATTCAAATATTTTTGTTAACAAACAAAAGAAATATTAATAAATATATTATTACTGTATTTGAATTTGATTTAATCTAATCACAGATATTAGATGTATTACTATATATTATACAAAATTCTATTAGGTAATTATACAGTATGACAAACATTTAACAAATTTCAAATATCTGGAATATAGTGTCCTTAGCTATGCTTTAAACAATAATTTGATACTATGCTTCTATATCATTCCAATCTTCTATTCTTATTAATCTTTACAAATATTTCCAAATAATTGTCTTATTTGAATTAATATTTGCATTATGCTTATAGCCTAACCTTCTACACCAAGAATAAAGCATATAGAAATGATATAAAAATATAGAACTATCTGAAAAACTTTTCTCAATTGCCTTTATCTTTTCTCTAGCATTATTAATTATAAATATATCTGGGATTTAAACTCTCATTTTTATTTTTTAAAAACTCTAACCACCTCTTCAACATGGATAATCTTTTAAACTTATTTATTAAAAATGCAATAGGGTACCTGCTTCCTGTTATTGGGTAGTGCATAATTATAGTAAAAAGATGAAATCCATAGTGATTTATCTTATAAGTACTATCTAGATACAAAACTCTTGCAGCTTTTATTAATTTTTTCTGTTCCTTAGTCTGAAATACAAAGAAAAATCTAATATCATTCATATTAATACAATGTTCAAATAGGCAATTTTTACCTAATAAAAAATATAAATATAAATAAAATAAGTAAAATTAAATAAAAAAGTAATAACTATAATCAAACCTCCTTATAATCACCCTCTATATAAGCACATCATATAAAAATTCTCTTTATAAGCACATTTATTTTAAAACCAACTATTATAAATATATAGAAAAAAAACTTCTTTATAAGCACATTTTAGTAAAATTCTCTTTACAATTACACAAATCTTTATCCTGAGGGGTGTGATTATAGAGAGGTTAGACTGTATTTATTTATTTTATTTGTTTATTTAATAAATTTATATTAGTATTTTTCAAATTAAATTTAACAATTTGAATTGGTTCAAATTATTTTAGATATATTTAGTTTTAATTTAATTTGTTATCACATGATATTTTTAATATAATATTCTTAAAACAGTTCAAATTTACTTAAAATCACTTAATTTATAAATATAATTATATTAAGTCTTATTAAAATTTTCTAAACATATTAAATTTTTAAATTTATTATTTAATATAAGCACTGAAATATAGTAATATACAGTATGTTTTTTATACAAATCCATTTAAAAATTTTTTAAATATTTTAATTTTATTTAGTATTAAATATTCTTTACAAATTTAATTATTGTAAAATAATTCGAAATATGCGAAACTATTCTAATCTAATTTAATTTTTAGAGCATATACTTATTTACTAAATAATCATTAGTTATATCAAAGTGTAGAATTATATAAACTTGATTTTTAATTGCTTCTATATCAACAATATTATAAATATCAGTTAGTTTAAATCTAGAATATTTGTAATAATATTGATTATCTTTAGACATAAAATCATACTACTAAATTAATATATGGGGGTAAGTCAATAGAAAAGAGCCAAATTTTTTCTAAGTAAAGTTTTCTTGACTTTAGGCTTAAATATCCTGGCAATTATCTTATCAAATTTAATAAATTTTTTTATTTTAATTATATATAATTTCAAGATTAAAATAAAAAAATTTTTAGCAAATTTTATTAATTAGTTGTTAAGATATTTTGATTTAAAAATTAAAAAAATTTCACTAAAAACAATTTGTCCCTTTTCTATTGACTCCTCTCCATATGATTATGTGAATTTCTTTTAGTAGTTTTGACTTTGATTAATAAGTTATCTAAAATTAAATACTAAAAATTTAATATTTTGTAAAATTTTTTTAAAAAAATTACAACATATATCTGTCTATAACAATATCTAGTATCTAACAATATTCAAATAATTTTCTAAATTCATAGCAACTTCTATATTGCTAAACTAGGCTTTACCAAAAAAATTTTATATTGTTTGAATTATGGATTTATTTTCTAAAGTTACAGGGCTATATATTTTAATTATATAATTGTCTATATTTTTTGAACTAAATTATTTATCTAAACAAAATAATAAATATTCAAGCCCAAAATTATATTAGAATTTTGGTTATAATTTTTTAATTTGTTATCAATAAATTTCCGAGTATTATTTAAACCCACAAATGTCTAAATTAAATTAGTAAATTTAAGGGTAGGGTGTAAATATTTCTGAATTTATATAAAATAGATTGTAGATCAACTTTGTGTAACTAATATTATATAGTATCATATGATTTATATATAAACTATACATGATTTGACCAATCATAATTAGCAATTCTTTGTGTAACCAGAGAAAACCAAATAGCATCCAGGAAAATTTTAAGTTATATATAAAGCTAATTTTTTAAAAACAATATATATTGTACAACTTTATTATTATAAACAACTATTTTGATCTTAAATCTATCATAGGTTTCCAAAAATAAGCTACCCTTTTTTGGCCAAAAAGTTATACAAAAATCATGGGGGTAGCTTATTTTTAGATATAATTGATTTTCATCAATTTTTTATTAGCTAGTAGTAGTTGCTACATATAAAAGTCAAAATTCTACTAAGTAAATTAACAAAAGTAGCTTAATTCGAATTGTTCAGGAGGTGAAAATATATTTATACTAAAAGGTTTATATAATTAGAAAATATTTTACTAAGGTGTTTTTGCATTTTACATTTTAAACATAAAATGCAAAAACACCTTAGTAAAATATTCATTGATTTGTATAAAACTTTCAAGATATATATATTTTTACCATCTGAACAATCTGTATTAAGCTATATTTGTCAATTTACTTAGTAGAATTTCAACTTTTATATGTAGCAACTACTTGCGGCTAATAGGAGTTTATAGACAAAAATTTGTCTGATTGGCTGATGTAGATCAATTGCCCAAGTAACTTATTTATACACTTTAAAGTACTTTTTGAGAAATGCAACATTTTACTAATGTGAAAAAAAATTTTTACACAATTTGCTTCGTTTTAGTGCTAGAAGACTATCTTTAAAAATAATCTTAAATAATCTTAAATTTAAGTAGTGTTAGCTTAGACGTGACTTTCTAAACTAACAAATAGCAAGTTTTTTCTAGAGATCAGAATTTCAGATTTGGTTTCTAAAGTAGAATAAGCTTTTTAGTAATATTAGCAATAAGAAATTTAGAGTTAAAGTACTCTTAAGTTAGGTTGGTTTTTATAGTTCTGTAGTTGGATTTAGTAAGTTCTAGTTGTTTTAGTAGTTAAACACTGCTTTTACTTCTCTTTACATATATTTGCCTATCTTTTATATGTATATAATTAGTATTTTTACCAATTTTTATAATTTTTAGTCTGTAATATTGTAAAATAACAAATAAAAATTGTGTAATTTGATTGGTTAATCATCATGTGTAGATTTGCAAATCTATCTAAAAAACTAGCCAACTAGACAAACTTCTGTCTATAAAATAGGAGTAGCTTATTTTCAGAACCAAGGTGTTTCTTATATTTTCTCTTCAAAAGAAAAGTGGATAGCTTCTTTTGGAGATAGCTTATTTTCAAAGATATATGATATTTGACTCAGTTTATATTTTAATACTACCCACTATAATTCCAACTCTATATTACTAAAAATCAAATATAATTCCAAATATAATATGGTGCATGTAGTCTAGAACCAACATCACGTGACCTTTTATAACTATATAAAATAAAAATGACTATAACCAATCATATTAATATTATAATAGAAAAACCTTTTCTGTAAATTGATTATTTATACTTTATATAATATTTTTACAGAAAAAATTTTTTTATTTTATTTATTAGAACTTAAGATATTAGCCAAACTATTCTATATACCTTAAAATTTTGGCCATTAATATAAAATTTTTTAAAAATTTTTATTATATTAAAATTTAATTGGCTAATTTTATATGTAGTACAAAAATTTTTATTATAAAAAAGTTTAAAATTTTGGCCACTCTTGGTCACGTGATGTTGGTTCTAGACTACATGCACCATAAATGGGGCCTTTGCGAGTTACGGAATATGGTAAATCGTATGTTCCATACCTGATTTTCAAGACAAAGACACCAAATAACAATAAATTCTGAGAAAAAAAAAGAATGAACATATAATACGAGTAAATTAGGTAAAAAATTTGAACAAAATTTCAAAGTATCGCAATTACTCATATTTCATGTCGATCATCATAGATGTTGATTTAACATCACCGTACCCCAGCAAAAGTAAAACTTTTTAAAATTTTAATCAGATATCCAGACAACTATCTGACTAAAATTGGTTAAATTTTTTTATTTGAATTCTATGAATCCCTAGAATTCAAATAAAAAAAATTTATTAATTTTGATCAGGTGGTTGTGGAGATAACTTCACTCAAAGTTAGAGAAAAAATCAAACGCCTATCACTGCGACAAATTTTTTCAAAACTTTAAACGAAGATATTTTCACAATCATCTGACCAAAATCAATGAAACTTTTTTTATTTGAATTGTATATATTAATAGAACTTAAGTAAAAAGTTTTCATAGATTTTGGTCAGGTGGTTGTGGAGATATCTTCGCTCAAAGTTTTGAAAAGATTTGCCGCAGCTTCTATTTTGATAGGTGTTTTGATTTTTCTCTAACTTTGAGCGAAGATATCTCCACAACTAACTGACCAAAATCGGTAAATTTTTTTAATTTTAAATTCTATAGATTCATAAAATTTAAATAAAAAAATTTCATCGATTTTGGTCAGATGGTTATGAAGATATCATTGCTTAAAAAGTTGAAAAAATTTCGTCACTTTCATTTATTTTGGTAGGCGGTTTGATTTTTCTTTAACCTTGAGCAAAGATATCTCCACAACCATTTGACCAACATCGATAAAAAAAATTTATTTGAATTCTATATGTTTTTAGAATTTAAATAAAAAAATTTCATCAGTTTTGTTCAAATGTTTGTGAAGAAATCTTTGCTCAAAGTTAAAGAAAGTCAAAAACAAGTACAAGTGGCGAAATTTTTTCCAACTTTTTAAGCAATGATATCTTAATAACCACCTGACCAAAATCGATGAAAATTTTTTTATTTGAATTCTATAAATCTATAGAATTCAAATTTAAAAAAATTTACCAGTTTTTGTCAGGTGGTTGTGGAGATATCGTTACTCAAAGTTAGAGAAAAATTAAAACTCCTATCAAAATAGAAGTTGCAGCAAATTTTTTCAAAACTTTGAGTGAAGATATCTCCACAACCACCTGGCCAAAATTGATAAACCGTTTTATTTAAATTCTATTAATATATATAATTCAAATAAAAAAGCTTTATAAATTTTGGTCAGATGATTGTGGAAATATTTTCGTTCAAAGTTTTGAAAAAATTTGCCACAGTGATAGGCGTTAGAGATGTTTTGATTTTTCTCTAACTTTGAGTGAAGATATATCCACAACCACCTGATCAAAATTAATAATTTTTTTTTTATTTGAATTCTATAGATTAATAGAATTTAAATGAAAAAAAATTTAATCAATTTTAGTCAGATAGTTGTCTGGATATCATGATTAAAATTTTAAAAAATTTTACTTTTGCTGAGTACGGCAAGGCTAAATCAACATCTATGATGATTGACATTAAATATGAGTTGGTAATATTGGTCCAAATTATTAAGAGTTGTTAAAATCATAATTAATAATTAAAATTAGCAGATAATTAGGCTTAAAATGTATTATAATTTAGTATTTTGTACTAAATTTAGACATCTTTACTAAATATAGCAAGCAATACAAGTTTAGCTATAATATAAAAAATTTTTTATTGATTAAATTTTTTTAAATTTTAATTAAATTTAAAACAAATTAGTATCTAATTTTGATTTTAAAACTTATTATTATTAAATTAATTTATCTCAAGTTATATTATTTTAAATTTTAAAAAAATTATATCTATATTTTAATTTTTTTTTTTTTTGTAATTAAATGAGATCTTCTTGGTCGATGAGAGTTTATTAAACAAAGTTAGATACTATATATTGTGATAAAGGCACATCAAACCACATGTGCACTTTTGGTATCTAATTTAAATAGTTTGTCTGAAGGTTCTATACTATCTGCTATATTTGTAACCCAACTAGGGGATTACTTATTTAACCTTCTGATCTTAACATATTCAGCCTAATATTATCTAATGTGGGTGTAACTTACTATTCAAACATAGGTTTTGTGACACTACTATATATTTTTAGCCAACTTAGGACACTTAACTATCCTTGAAGATAAGCCTAGCAGAGCGGTACATGTCTCATATATGCATTTACCTGCATATTTCATAATATCTTTCTAGTTAGTATTTGTTGTGCTGCTGATACCGAGTTCATATCTCAAGCTGCCTTTTAAAGCACTGCTGTAATCTAATCTATATCTCAAGCTATAACCTTTTTAATTAGTTTTCTATTATATACTTATTGCCCTTAATCAGTTTATAACAACCCCAATGCCCATACTTAGACCCAGATTCTCTATTGATTTCTCCTTTACTTTTAGCTAGCAATCTGAATAGGTCAGTCTGCCTAGGCTTTAGGTGCCTAAAGGATGCCCTAGCTTGGTCCATACTTTCAGAGCATATGTCCTTTTCCTCTAGTGTGTCAGCCCAGCAGTTCAACTAGTGTATCCCCTACTTAAGGACCTGATCGCTTGGTTCTTCAATCTTGGGCCTTAGTTCGAATTTAGCTCTCCTGTGATACTGTCAAAAATCATTGTTATATCCAAATTCGGGACTTTTCAAATAGGTTTTTGGTTATGCTAGTTCCTCGGATTTATTGCACCAAAGCTCCTATTATAATATAGTGTGACTAAAGTTACAGATTTAGTTTTAGATCCAACTGATAAGTATAGCCGTCAACTAAACACAGGTTTATTTTTCAAATATCATCATCCATAGAATTTGAACTTTAAACCTGCCACTTGGAGAGGGTGACAACTAGACCACTACACTAAGTCACCACACCTTATATTTATATTTTAATATAAAATTTTATATAGTACTTAAAATTTAAAGAAATTTTATAATTTAAATTAGTAAACTAATCTTTACAACTTTTATTAAAAAAATTAAATTTATTTAATAAAAAAATTTTTATAAATAAATCTTCCTACTTATAATATACTAATCTCTATTACAAAAAAAGTAATAGACTCAATGAAATACCCCTGCTAATGCAGGAGTATTTTATAGGGCCCATTACTTTTTTTGTAACAGAGATTAGTATATCATAAGTTACTATGTTAATTAGAGATTTTTAAAGTCTGCCTTAGTAGCAGTATCACGTGACTTTAGTCATTTCACATTTCTGCGAAATTGGCAAAATTCAAACTCTGCTAAAGCAGAGTTTGAAACTTAGCAAATTTTAAATATTGTGAAATAGCAATAAAAAGCATATATAACTATAAGTATAAACACTTATTTTTATATGCCAAATTGTGTTACCAGTGAAATTTAACTAGAAAAGAGTGAAGAAGTAATATAAAAAAGAAGGAAGAGGCAAAAAAAAGAAATAAGCTAGAAAAAAAAAGGCAAAAAAAAGAGGAAAAGGATGCAAAAAAGCTGGAAGAATGGGAAATAAAAAAGTTAAAAAAAGTAAAGCAAACAAAGAAAGAAAAGTAAAAAAAAAAATAAAAAAAAAGCAAAAAATAAAAAAAAAATAAATGAAGAAAGATAAAAGAAAGAAGTAAAAAGAAAAAAAGGGAAAGTGAAAAAAAATAAATGAAAAAAATAATAAATATAAAAAACAAAATATTATATGATCAATCTAAAGTTTGATCAAAATTGCCACTCAAAAAAGGTTTGAAATTATGTGGTATTTTCAATTCATTATAATTAGGATTATGATAATAATATTTAATAAAGTATTAATTGATTCAGAAATGATTTTGTTTTCTTTGATTCTTCAAAATATAAAATAATATGGATCAAATAGATCAGATCAATTGAAAATTTTCAGGTTAGAGCTTCAAACTCAAACCAAACCTGACTTAAAATTTTAAGCTAATATATTAAATTTTTTTAAAAAAATGAATTTAATCGCCCTTTTTACTTATCAAAGTTGGCTAATCAAATCTAAGTGCATTATGCTTATTAACTCAGCAAGCTACTATAGTAAGAATAATGCATTGCATATTTAGAATCAATAAAAGTTTTTTATTATTCTATAGATTCATGGAATTAATATAAAAAAAAACTTTACTGATTTTGCTATTGAAAAAATATTGCTTGAAGTTAAAAAGAATTTAGGTGATTATTAAACAAAGTTAGCAGTTAAATATTCCAAACTTTGATTAAATTAGATAGGTAATTGCTAAGATATTTTCATTCAAAGTTTAAAAAAAGTTTATAATATTATCATCAGGGATTTTTAATTTTATTAGCTTGAGATATCAACAAAAATATATCAATCAGATCTCTTCGATTAATCAAACTAATTTTAATATGTATAATATTTTAAAGTAAAAAAATATACATTAAAGTTAGGTTAGAAATTGAATTATTATATTAAAGCACTGAATGTGGTTTTATTTAATAGTCAAAATTTCAAGTTACATATCAACAGCTTTTTAAAAAATCTGATTTTCATGTTATATCTAGCTGCTGCAACAAAATTTCTCAATTTTGATTGGTTATAAATATAGATGTTAGTAAATATAGTGAAATGTGGTGAAATAATTTCACCACTATTGGTGAAATTGGTAGTGAAATGGTAAAATTGATGAAATTAATTTTACTAGAATTTATAGTTACTGTAAGAACAAAAAATTTGGCCAGAATTACTCAAAATTCTACTAATAAAGCCACAGAGCCTATTAAGTGAAAATTATTTCTAAGTTAATTTTACCATAATTTGGGATTATATAATATGAAAAAATCAAAGTTAATAATAGCCAGAAATTAGTAAACAATTATCATTATATAATGTGGGCCAAAATTTGCAGATCTGCAACTATTAACTAATCAAAATCAAGTAACAATTTTGTTTTGATTGTTTGATTGACTGTCTTTTGAGGTTTTATTTAAAATATTATTTAAAATATTATTTAAATATATATCAGATATACACTTGCTATTAGAACTAAAAAAAAATATACAAAATACTAATTTTGCGCATCTCTAAATTGGATAATTTTCAGGTCAGTTAATATTCAACACAAACCTGACCTGAAATTTTCAGCTCAGATATTTCTCTATTAACCAGAGTTAAATCACTACAAAATTTCAGATTATGATTTAATAATCATGTATATCAATTATATTAGTTATATTATACTTATTAATAAATTTTTTCGAATTAGTCGATTATAGTAAGCAACTCTTTCTGTAAATCCCTAACACAAAATTTTCTTAAAATTCATCCAACAAAAAATGTCTATTTACGCAAATTTTACTATATTAATCTAATTATATGCAATAATAAAAGTTGTCCGGTTCATCAAAATACACATAATACTCAAATTTAAAGTCTCTAGCTCTTATATTTGTGAAGTAAAGTCATAAAACGTTTTTTAGACAAAAAATTCAACCTTTTGCCATTTGCTTCTTAACCTGATTCTAAACCTCTGCAATACGTTTAGTAAACGTTGCTCTATACACTTTCCTCGTCATAACAAGCTGTATTTTATCTCTGTAGCATCAAAATTGACGAAGTTACTCTTTAAACTATTTTAACTCTCTTTTACACACTTTTTACAACTTTCTTTGTTTTTTTTCCACTATACATGATTTTTGTGTAATATCTAATCACTTCTAAATTTATCTAAATTAATTTTATATTACAGAAATATTAATT
>CAJVPY010006253.1:0-10682 GCA_910591965.1 Dentiscutata erythropus | reverse complement strand
TAACAGGGTTTTCTTGTCTGGCTCTCATTTTGTATATCTAAATAAAAAAAGCAAATCTTTTTGGAGTATTTTATTCAATTTTCTTTTATATTTGACTTCAGCTTGAGATTTTCTTGACATAAGGAAACCCTTGAATGAGGCTAAAGGTTATTACACAGAAGGAGTTCTTGAAGATAAGCTCTATGAGAACTCGTGAAGAAACCATCAGCACCACCCTGCGTGCACAGTAAATATTGAAGAATTACCAACTCGGGACCCAGACCTTAAAAGTGCAGCCCCCATAGAGGATAGAATAAAGAAAATTTTAAGGGAGGGACAGAAATTAGATAATTTCAATTTACTATAGAGGACTACCCCCCACCACCACCTGATCGATCTATTTTAAAATATATATTTAAAAGTTTTTAAATCAATCATATGTTTGTAGAATTTGAAATAAACCAATCAAAAGTCAGAATATAGAGTATTAAAAAATTTGGAGTGCCAATACTTGTTAGTTCTTTTGGTTACATGCTTTATAATTTCTAAATTTCAAAGAAATTCTATTACTATGCTATGTGTAGAATTCTTGGCTTTATTTTGGCAATGCTTATCTTTAATTATTTGTATAGCATAATTTTAATAACTTTTGAAGTAAGGATTGGGCTTAGGTAAAAATTGTTACCCGAAATATATAATAATTTACTCAGATAACCCAGGTAATTTAATTATATCCAGGTAGAAATTTTTCAATAGGCCCAATCTTATCAAAATGAAATTAAAAAATAATACTTAGTTTCAAAGCTAATACCAACCAAGCATATTAGCTTTTTAGCAATCAATTAATTAGCTAAGATATTAACTAACTGCTGGTTATAGCATAATCAGTTCATATTACTAAATCTGTAACCACTTAGCAAACTTAATTCTAAGAGAGTTCAAACCAAACTTATATGTATCTTAACTAAGAAAATCATTCGAGTTGACATGCATACGGGCGTATGTATAGTCAACAGATCAAAAAGATAACTAAGCAGGAAGCAAGTTCTTCGGGACTGGGCTATCACGAGGCCTATACGCAGCTAGAAATGAAAGTATGTGAAAATCAATGCTGTATTACAAGATTCATATAGAAGCCAAATGTAAGTAGGCATTATATGAAATCACCTTCTGATAATGGTAATCACTAACAACTTCCAGCCAGTACTGTAACAGGTAAACTACAGGGTAGAAAAGGAGACAATTACAGCAACTGCGTAAAGAGCCACCATTTTCTGCTACAAGAAGTAAACTATTTTCACGACTCGGCCCTCCCAACTCCTTAAAAAAAAAAAAAAAAAAAAAGAAGAACCTGACATTTTCATAATTTCTAAATGCGATTATTTACAATTCACACTGACAGCCGGCCTGCATTGTGCAGGCAGGAAACCACCGGCCAATGCTGTACATATCAAACGCAACTGAATCATTAGCCATAATATAGTTAAATGACAATTTTCTACTTGTAATGAGATAGTCGCTAGCCTATTTTGAAGCTACTAACCAAAATAAGTAAGTAATTAAAGCTTTATAGTTAAGCATGAAAATGAAAAAACTATGATAATAATAATTCTAAAATTAGTTTATATATATGAAAATCTAATATGAATTTGAATAATGAATACAAATACAAAGCTCTAGTCAAATATAAAAGAAAATTGAATAAAATACTCCAAAAAGATTTGATTTTTTTATTTAGATATACAAAATGAGAGCCAGACAAGAAAACCCTGTTACATTTACCATATCAGACTTGATAAAAACTTATATATCAATATCTCTTATTTATAAATTGAATAGTACATACCATATAAGCGCGAAATAACACGCAGGGGTATAATTTCGAATTTTGGCCTAAATTAAGCCTAATTCGGGCCATTATTCAAAATAATGCCCCTGCGCATTATTTCGTGCTTATACGGTACTATTAAAACCTTTTATTATAGCATTAGAACAGCATTTTATTATATGAAGTCATTTCATTATCAAGCTTTTCAGGAGCTTAATCTGATAAGATTAATGGAAATGAATCAATTTACAGGCTTTTCTTGTCTGTTACTCAAATAGATAAGACAAATTTTGAATTCAGATATACAAAAAAATAGATGAGATAAAAGAATAGTGAAAAATTTTTATAAATTATAAAGGAAACATGAGATGAAATTAATTTTTCAAAATCAGATTATTAATAATTCAATAAAAATTTCCTTTTTACTTTAAAGTTTTTAAAATCTATTATCATTGTGCTATTATTGTCCAAATCATCCGCCTCAATTAGAGGCTTTTATCTTTATTCTTAAGATTACAAAAGTTCTTGTAAATTATCAATGCAGACCTTTTTAAGCTTATCTAAGTTTAATAAAAAGCTTTTCTACTCTAATCCTGATTCCTTATATGAGCATTTTATGAATGCTTTTGCATACTACAAAATGGTTACTAATTTAAATCTGTCATTGCCAAAATCAAAATTACTAGAAAAAGGAAATAAAAGGTGGCGTAAAATCAAAAAAAATAAGCATGAAAGTATTTAAAGAGAAATTTAAAATCTTTTGTTGACTCCAGTTCCATTGCAAGCGACATTTGGTTTTGCAAAAAACATGAGTATGAGTAAAACTCCAACTCATTTAAATCAACTGGTATTATGTCCTTCTATTTTCTCACCATCTCATGAATATAAAATACCCCAATGCTGCTGCTCAAAAAACAGAATATGAAAAAATTAAAACTGCAAAAGCAAAAATTATCAAATTGGAATTCTTGCTTAATTTAGCTACAGATATAAATATTCAGCACAATCTTTCTGTTCGAATGCATGAAAACAAAATTATTATTAATGAATATTCAAAAAATATTGATGCACTTAAACGATATGCAAATAATAAAGCCAGGATTGTAGCAAAAAAACAAAAGCAACTCAGTAAAGCAGGCATTGTTGAGCAATGGGATAGCCCTGGAAGACCATCACTATTTGCACAAAATCCAGACCTTCTTAAAAATATTCACGATTGTGTTGAATTTGGTGAGGCTAACCAAAAGTGTAGAAAATCTATAATTAAAGTTAGAACTATTACTCATTTAAAAACAGTACTTGAAAAAAAATATAAACTTTACATAAGCAAACAAACTTTGTCAACTTATCTTTGGCCTAAATATCCAAACACTTTTTCAGCAAAGTGGCATCACCATCCTGCAATAGTCCAAATTCGGTCAGTATCATGAAATAAAAAATGCAATCATATTAATAGCCACTATTGACTTGCTTCAGTAAAGGGTGTTCGAACTTTTGCTTCATCATTTTCTGATTATTCTATAATCATATCTCAAGATAATAAAGCAAACGTTCTCTTAGGAATTCCAGCTGTTGGACGAACTTTTAAATTAATTGAAACAATTAATGAACCTGTTTTTATACCTAATCATAATTTTCCTTTGGGACATAAAATGAAACTTATACCCTCTGTATATCTTTTAATTAATCCAAAAGATACAAATGATAACTTTCGCTCAGGGCATCTTTCAATTTATATTCGGCCTGAATATTTTGTAGGTACTACTGTGGCAACTCATATAGCTGACCTGGTTTCAATTATAAATTCTAAAGAATATAATGAACTAATTTATATAGAAGGCAAAGTTAAACCATTATAGATTTTGTTAGTAGATGGTGGACCGAACAAAAATCCAAAATATTTAAAAAATATTATAGAATATTGCAAGTTCTTTTGTTTTTTGGATTTTGATTATCTTTTAGTCCATACCTATGCACCAGGACAATCTTCTTATAATCCTGTAGAACGTGGCATGGCCTCCCTTTCATCCAAATTAGCTAGTATTGTATTACCTATTGACCATTTTGATACTCACCTCAACTCACAAGGAAAAGTGATTGATAAAGAATTAGCAATAAAAAATTTTTGCTTTTCAGGAGAAAAACTTTGTAATATTTGGCAACGTGACAAGATTTGTAAAAAATCTGTACAGGTTAAATATTTAGATACACATGATGACATGTTTAAAAATAAAGAAATTTCATTGAAGTGGATTAAGGAACATTGCCAAATTTGTCGTTATTTACTTGATATCAAAAAATATCATGATAAAAATTGTTACAAACCTTCTCGGGCACCAGAAGCAGCTGCTTTATTGCAAGAAAATAATAGATTCTTACCTCCTGTTATCCAAGGATGTGATTGACATTTTTTGAACCCTATTCATATTCTTGAATACTATGATAAACTTAAAATTCCTCCTTATGACAAGCATTGTCCCTCAATATCAGCAGAAATGCATCAATGCTTAAGTTGTTCAAGATGTAAAAAGTATTTCTCTACTTTAAAATTTATTTAAAAACATAAACTTCAACATTTAAACTGTAAAAACCAAAGTTCTATCCCAGATTTTTTTTAAAACACGCCCTCTAATTCTGCAATATATGAAGATTTTGTTCAATCACAAAAATTATATAAAGAAATTGTTTTTGAACAAGGCCTTTCTGATTGTAAAATCTTTTAATAATATATTGTATTAGTGTTTTCATAGTATAAATAAAATTTTTTAATTTAAAAAATAACTTATCTATACTTGAAAAATTAAATAGCATGTTAGTACATTTAGTGCATCCTATTTTACTATCATCACATTATGGGTTAAAGACAAATTAAAACTATGTTTAGAATTTGTGCTAAAATTTGCAAGAAATATTTATTCTTTAAAACTTTGGTAGCATTACTATATACATGTAATGATCTGATTAATTAGCATGTCTCAAATCTGTACCAGGTTATATCGATCAATGAATCGAAAGAGATTAAGTACAGATTTTAATTTACTTTATATTGATATTTAGTTATACCCATATACCTAAAATTTTGTACTGAAAACTTTTTTTTAGAAGTCAAACTATGATTATTATAAGTTATTTACGAATTTTTCGCTTTCTCATTGAGAATAAGAAAATTTGTAAATAACTCAAGATTTTACTATAATAACTATAGTTTGACCTCTAAACAAAAGTTTTTGGTACAAAATTTTAGATATATGGATACAACTAAATATTAAATATAAAGTAAATTAAAATCTGCACTTAATCTCTTTTGATTCAGTGATTGATATAACTTGGCGCAGATTTGAGACATGTGATTGATTATAGATCTGATTAGATTAAGCGATTTGATTTGATTAATTAAATGTCGATGTAATACAACTGATTCTTCACCTAGTGTGCAATATATAAAAAAATTTATTTTACAATACCAAATCATTCCACTAATGCATGTTATAATTATAATCCTACACCATTTTATTATAATAAAAATAATGTGGGATTATAATCATACCATGTACTAGTAGAATGATCTGGTATTGTAAAATAATTTTTTTATATATTGTACTCCGGGTGAAGGATTAATCGTGTAATATCAATAGTTCCTCCTGTTGATTAATTACTAGACTCATCAACTCATGACTCAAATAATTATTTTTCGAATTATGAAATTTAGCTATGAGTTACACATATATAATTTTAACATAAATATATATAATTTATTGAAATTTAAATAAGCTATATAATTGCCACATTTAGTAAAATAAAAAACCTTTAAGACATTTTTTATCTATACAAATATGACTCAAGAGGAACTTTACGCTAAAGAAATTAGTCAAAGTATTATTATATAAAAAGTACAAACCTTGATCAGAATTATGAATAAAATGTTATTTTTTTAAAAAAAATATAGATTTGTTAGATACATTATTTTTAGTTAACAAATAATTAATATACAAATTGTCTTCATAACTTGTAATCTGAGATAATGGTTTTTATAATATGTTGTTTAAATTATATTTGTTTTTGTAATGCACAATTACAAACTTTCAATAAATTAATTGCTGTGGCTTGAATTAATCAAATAAATCTCGAAAAATAATTTTGATTAATTAAATTATGTAATCTGATTAGATTGTGATTTGACTGAATTGTACAATTTTATTGGTCAAATTAATGAGACATAGTATAAACGTAATTGAATCCTAACCCCTCCACCCCCTAATAAATTAGGTGATTTCTGTCCTTCCCCTAAGAGATGTATTCTTAGACCCAAAAGGAAATAAAAAAGCTCTAACTACACTTCTTGCAGAAAAAAATATATTTACTAGTAGCATAAGTGACTTTGGCTAGACAAACCTAGTAACACACGAAATAGATACTGGTATGGCCTTCCCCATTAAACAGGCACCATATTGCACCGCTCCTAGTGTGTGAGCCTTCATTAAGAAGGAAATAGTACAATTAAAAGTGAAAGGTTTGGTAAGAGACTCGAAAAGTCTCTAGGTGTCCTCTGTTGTAGTTGTCTCTAAAAAGAGTGAAAAACTGCATATGTGCATTGACTACTGAAAAGTAAATGCAGTAACAAAAAAGGATGTGTTCTCCCTTCCCCGAATATATGACCTTCTTGAGTTTTTCGGTCGTGCTGCCTGGTTTTCTTCTTTGGATCTGTTGTCAGGGTACTGGCAAGTAAAAATAAGCAAAAAGGACCAAGAAAAGACCATCTTTGCAGTCCTGTTTGGCACTTACAAGTTTGTAGTTATGCTATTTAGTCTATGTAATGCTCCTGCCACCTTCCAGTGGATGATGAATTATATATTGGCTAATTTTATTGAAAAATTCATCATAGTCTATCTTGATGATATTATAATTTTTCCCACCATATAGCTGCTGTTTTTGCTAGATTAAGAGCTGTAAAACTAAAAATAAATTTTTACAAGTGCTCTTTCTTTTGGCCCACCTCCAGTTTTTGGGGCATATTGTTGGACAGGACAGTATTCGTCCTGATTTTGAAAAAATAAAAAAGGTCTGGGAGTTCTTCACTCCCATGAATCTGTGACAATTGCTCGGGTTTATAGAACTTGCATCCTTTTATTAAAAGTTTATTCCGAATTTTGCTTTGATTGCCCGCCTCCTACATCAACTTTTAAAGAAAAACTACCAATTTGAGTGAAAACAGGAGCAAAAGAATACATTTAATTGATTAAAGTACCAGTTGACAGAGGCACTTGTGCTCTGATACCTTGATTTTAACAAACCTTTCATTATACATGCTGATGCTTCAGGAACCGGTTTGGGCACCATGTTGGCCCAGAAAGATGACCTTGGAAAAGAATACATGGTGGCCTATGCCAGCTGTGCATTCACAAAGCCCGAAAAAAACTATAGTACTACTAACCTCAAGTGCCTTGCCGTTTTATATGCAATCGAATATTTTTGCCACTATTTTGGCTTGAATCACTTTTTTGTTGTCACTGATTATGCAGCGCTGAAGTGGCTACAAACTTCTGCATTGACTGGCAGTAAAGCTCGCTGGGTATTGCAGTTGCAACTGTATAATTTTAAAATTATACACTGCCATGAACGAAAACATAACAACACAGATGTATTGTCTAGGATTTCTGAACCAGTTGCGATGCTAGATGATTTTAAGGAAAAATTTGAGTCGCAACTCATAGTAGTAGATTAGTGTTAGTAACATCCACACCTACACAAAAAAAAAAGTAATAAATATAAAAAAAAAAAAAATCCGGTTCAATTAAAAATCCAAACTAGGTTACCAGTGTTCTGGCTTTTCTAATAATTCTTTTTTTTTCCGTTAACACACATTAGAAATTAAATAAATTTAACCGTAGGCATAGTATAGTCGATTTTCTTTTTTATTCCAAATATATAAATAAATCTAAATAAAATAATAATAATAATAATAATAAATTCTATACCCTATAGATCCTGTATACTACCAGCAGTTATTTTAGTATCTTGATATAAAATATTTGCTACCTACCCTAGATGAAAAACAGAGGCAGAAGCTAGCCAAAAAATCAGAGCTCTACAAGGTCTATGAAGGCTTTTTGTAAAGACTATTAAAAAAAAGAAAACTTGCTTAAGGTGCTACGAAGACACGAGGTTGATCCAGTCTTGTTCTTGGTACATATGCATATGCTAGTCAGCCATTTCAATAAGAATGTAATGTTTGGAAAGATCTGGAATATATACTTTTGGCCCCAGATGTGCAAATGTGCGACCTATACCAAAAAAGGGCCCGACCACATATGCAAGATGCTTTATACCCAATTTCCTTTTGGGCCCATTTTTTAAAATTGGGTTAGACTTTGTAGGCCCCTCTCTCGTATACCATGCTTAAACTGGTATATTATAGTCATCACAGACTATATGACCTATTGACCTGAGGCCTGTGCAGTAGAAAAAGCCAATGCCCAGACTGTGGCTGAATTCATATTTGATGACATTGTGTGCTGCCACAGATGCCCCAATCATATACAATCTGACTGTGGCACCCACTTTCGCAATTATATCATTAAGCTTCTCCTAGAAAAAATGAAGGTAAAGCAGCATTTTTCCACCCCATACCACCCTCATATGAATGGTCTGATTGAAAAGTTTAATAAAACCCTATATGAGGCAATAAGTAAGTTGGTCAAAAATGTTGTCGATTGGGATTTGTTGGTCCCCTCGATCCTCTTTGTGTATTGTACAGCCCAAAATTCCACTACCCATATGACTCTATTCTTTCTTGTATATAGCCATGAGGCCAGACAACCAGTTTATTCCAGCTGCTCAGAGACATTATTGGAAGATACAATATTTCAAAGAATGTTTAAACTGGTACACAAGGTATCTATTGTCTGAAATTAAGCAGTGGAAAAGGTAAAACAAAAACAAAAGACCATAAAAATCTACCATGACCAGAAATATCAAATCAGTGTGGGGTTCGAAATTGGGAAAAAGTCCTCTTGGAGGATGCAAAAAAGAAGTACTCCAGAAGTGATAAATTTGCCCCAAAATGTCTTGGCTCATACTATGTGCACAACAAGCTCTCCAACGACTCATATAAGTTAAGGATGTTGGAGAGAAAGTTGATTTGGCAGCTTTTAACCTGAGTTTGCTTAAGAAGTATTATGAAAGAGAAGATCCCGTAGTAGAAAACAATGAATTTCCATAAAAGAGAGTTGTGCATTAATCAAGCCCGATTAGGATAGATCGATTGGTACCTTGTAGTACTGTAGTACCAAAATATAAAAGTAAGCTTGATTTTCTACGAGATGTGAAAAACTAAGTAGGGGAGAATTGTTACGGCAAAATTGATACTCATATATAAAAAAAAAAAAAAAAACTAAATCATGTGTTCGGGCATAACTTGCCCCAAATAAAAATAGACATGGCAAAGTTCTAAAAAGTCCTAATTGAGACATTGCCACATCAGCCTTCGGGAGAGGACCTTGGCTGAATAATGGCTAAATTGTGGTGAATTTGAGGCTGTAAAGATCCCAAGACCAAGGTAAATCAGGAAATCAGAAAAATTAAGTCCGTAGAAGGCTCATCCTTCTGTAAAAGAATAACCAAGCATGGCTAAAAAAGAGAAGATGGCCTAAAGATCATCTACTAGTATGGGGCAAAGTGGAAAAAGATGTGTCAGTGTTAGAATGCCACTAATATTAGCGTGGGAAAAAGAATTAAGCAAAGGGTACAAAAACATC
Organism: Dentiscutata erythropus; assembly: GCA_910591965.1. NCBI lineage: Eukaryota > Fungi > Glomeromycota > Glomeromycetes > Diversisporales > Gigasporaceae > Dentiscutata > Dentiscutata erythropus. The sequence goes on along the minus strand of CAJVPY010006253.1, from coordinate 1,121 downwards.
ATGAAAAATGACAAAAAGGGCAAGACTCAGAATTCTATAGTATTCTTTCATTTTTTTTTTCCTTTCATTTTTCTTCTATTTTTTTTGTATAAATAGAGTAGCAATTTGCTACAGTTGTAAAGGCATTGAAGCACGTCTTCAAAATAATAAAAGGCACAATTTAAATAAAAACTGATACTTTGTATAATAAGTCACTCATTTTGTCCAAAATACATACCCATAATAAACCAATTCGCCTTACCTTTGCCAAATCTAAATCACCACCTCTTGCTTTTGGTTCTGTTGTGTGATTGTTTTGGTTTTGTTGTAGTTTGATTGGTTTCTTAATTCATTTCACATCCTTATTTGTCTCCAACAGAGGGTGCACTTAGAGAGGTCTGACTGTATTATGACATTTGGATTAAAGTTACCTTTTATCAAAAACTGTGACCAGTATGTGGGAAAAACTTTAGAGTAAAATGATGATAGTTATGACATTTGCTATTCTAACATCATATATTATATACAGTCAGACCTCTCTAAATGCACTCTCTATAAGTGCACTCACTCTCTAAATGCATGCTTAAATGCTGACCCAAATATATATTTGACATCTATAAATGCACATTTTCTTATTAGTCTCTTTATGCACATTATTAAAGTGTGTTCCCAAGGGCGTGCACTTAGAGAGGTATAAGATTTTGGTAATTTTATTTGAACAATAAAAAGTATATCAATAGTAATAATAAAAAACTAATCAAGGTTTAATTTATTTTACTATAAAAGAAATTTGATTACTAATTAACACTTTTTCTCTCTACTTTTACAATATAAAAAAATAGTAATTTTTTAAACCAAAAAAAGATATTATATATAGTCATACCTCTTTATAATTTCACTTTTGAGAGATAGAAACTTTTTTAAAAAATGTTCTTGTAAAGAGATATGTTTATATAGAAATAAATATAGGTGTGATTTTAAAAAGATTTTTATATAATGTGATTTTATAGATATTGTTACAGAGTAGTAGCCTTCTTAATTTACTCTATAACGACGACATGGCATAGGGAATCCTTTCATAGGTATATGCGGTGTCCAAGAGGTAAGTATAGCTTCTTTTCTCTTTAAGAAACTATACCCTT
>CAJVPY010006252.1:0-10682 GCA_910591965.1 Dentiscutata erythropus | reverse complement strand
ACACGCACAACCTTTGTGTAATAGAACCTTCTGTAACAACCACTGTTACATGTAGTGCCAACTACTCCACAATGGACTTCCTTCTGGAAATTCCTAATCCAGATCTGTATTCACTTGGACTTCCCACGGCAGATACTTCCAAATATTCGTAGATAAACGTACCTACTAGGACTTGAACCCAAAATCTGCTCGTGGAGGGTTGGGTGCCTAGACCACTAGGCCGTGAGATCCCAACCCCAGCTCTCTACCAAGATTTTGTATCCAAGGGTATACACCTCTTGCTAGTTATCTTGTATACTAATGCTCTTAGCTTGCATATACAAACGCACAGCTTATAAAGGAGTTCCAGAAGAGAAAAACTATTAACTTCTAGGCAAACCACATGTTAGGCCACAACTCTTCAACAAAAGTTTTGTTTTTCTTTGGTAGAAAATTCTAGTTCAGATAACATTATCAGTTATTGTTTTATATATACATGTTATAAATTATTCTATTTATAGTAAATAACCCGAGAGTGTGGTAACGTAGCGTAGTAGTGGAGTTGTCGCACCCCAAGTTTGTTGGCTAAGTACTGAGTTCGAATTCCACTGGTGATGTTTTGAATAATTTACTTGCATCACAGTAACGGTTTTTCTAAATTGGGCTGAGTTTATATATCTGTAAACCAGGGTACACCAACACCCTGAGTTGGCGCTGGGAGATATGGATGCATTTGTGTCATTGCACAAAGAAATGCAAACCGGTATAGGCAGTGCAAACCCATGATAAGGCATCCTGATCAATCTTATTAAGACCTACTTATAGTAGCCTGAGAGAATCGAAACTGGCTTGGCAAATTCCAATTAAAGAAGTAGCAGACTGTTCTAACCAGGTGTTATTTGTACTACAGGACAAATCCGACTAGACCCCAAAAATTAGAGAAGTTGTGCGACAAAGATCTTATGGGCAAGAGAGATCTACCAACCAGGCCGCTAGGTTATCCGAAAGAAAAAGTCACATGTTATGAAATTGTGGACCAAGGATAAGAAAACCTTCAGACTTGAGCCTGGAAAACTCAGGTCTGGGCAGACCAATCCTTCTGGGCTATCTGGATTGGGAGAACGACAATACCAAAAGGAGTAAGGTGTGGAAAGTGATGAAATGTAGTACAGGGGTTTGTGAACCTTAAAAAGGTGGAGTAAGTAATGGTAGGAGTTTAATAGTTATGCCCTGACCCCAAGTACATGAATTAAGACATGGCATAAGTTACTGAAGTCTAGGTGAATACATATATGGGAATGTATTACTCTGGCAGGGTTACCTTGAGGATAAATCAGGACATATGGTCCCGTTTTAAGTCTGGCTATTAATCTAGTGGTGTCGCATAGATCTATGATGCCCTGGTAGCGCATGGTAAGGTTACACCCGGGTCTTAAGTCCCATATGGTGGAAGTAAGGTTATGATCAGAGAATTTAAATGGGTACCCCCCTAGTTGTGGTGCAGGTACGGCAGATAGTGTAGAACTTTTGGGCAGACTACTTAAATTAGACACTCAAAAGGTGCACATGTGGCTATATATATACTCTCATTGTATACTAAAATAAAACTTAATAATAATAAATCGCCATTGACAAAGAGGTCATCTTTAATAACAAAAAAAAAAAAAAAAGTAAATAACTAGCTGGATTATGAGAAACAATTAATTAACTTTATATAGCCTTATCAGTCAAAGGACATGTCTCTTAGAAATAAGTTTATAATAAAAATTTAAACAAAAACATATAAATTTACTATAAACTTTGAGCTAAAGATCCTTTTCAGCTTAACTAATTAACTTAAAATTAAATTTTATGAATAAATAAAACAAGAAAAGATGAAAATTGAGCTTAAAAATAAAGTTGAAATTTTGTTAATTTTGTATATGGGTTTTCTAAATATCTCTGGCCAGAGATATATAACTTAAATATCTCTGGCCTATTAACCAATCAAAATATCAGAAAATCATGTGATCGAATCATGTGACAACACGGCACTAAATGCAATATTTCCGAAGTCAGATCGGAAAATCAAATCGGAAAATCAAATCAGAACTATAATTTATTTGAAAATTTTGACCCATAAATTAAACAAAATACAAAGATTATAAAGTTTTTATCCTTAATAACCTAACATAAAAACGAACATGGCCTAACCAACCATTGCTTACAAAAATTAAAGTTTACAGTACAGACAATTTAGTGATTTTGCATTGGGACAGTCACGATTTCTTGTGATTTGCCGTACCTAACTATTGTGGCAATGTAAGACAAAATTATGTTAGTTTTGTATTGGAATAATTGTAATTCTATATTTATTTGCTGTAAAATTGTATTTACCAACTATTGAGCAATGTAAGTTGCCGACTATTAGATGATACAAGCGATTGGGTAGGGTTGGTTAGTTTTGAAATGATCGTGATTCTATATTGATTTGTGTGAAAAATTCTTACCCACTCTAGTAGCAACATAAGTGATTTTAGACAAGATTAAGTTAGTTTTGTGTTGGAATAGCATGATTTCTGTTATAAAAAAATTCTGTTACTGTATTTTCCGACTATTAGATGATACAAGCGATTAGGTAGTGTTGATTAGTTTCGAAACAATCATGATTCTATATCGATTTGTTGTGAAAAATTCTTACCCACTATTGAAGCAACACAAATGATTTTAGACAAGATTAAGTTAGTTTTGTGTTGGAATAGCATGATTTCTGCTATAAGAAATTCTGTTACCGGATTTACCGACTATAGGTGATACAAGCTATTAGGTAGGTAGTGTCGATTAGTTTCGAAACGATCATGATTCTAGCTGTGAAAAATTCTTACCCACTATTGTAACAACATAAGTGATTTTAAGTTAGTTTTGTGTTGGAATAGCATGATTTCTGCTATAAGAAAATTTTGTTACCGGATTTGCTGACTATTAGGTAATACAAGTGATTAGATAGTATTGATTAGTTTCAAAACAATCGTGATTCTATATCGATTTGCTGTGAAAAATTCTTACCGACTATTAAAGCAACGTAAGTTGATTTTAGAGAGATTAAGTTAGTTTTGTGTTGGAATAGCATGATTTCTGCTATAAGAAAATTCTGTTACCGAATTTTCTGACTATTAGATAATACAAGCGATTAGGTAGTGTTAATTAGTTTCGAAACGATCGTAATTCAATATCGATTTGCTGTGAAAAATTCTTACCCACTATTGAAGCAATATAAGTGATTTTAGAAAGATTAAGTTAGTTTTTGTATTAGAATAGCATGATTTCTGCTATAAGAAAATTTTGTTACCGGATTTGCCAACTATTAGGTGATACAAGTAATTAGATAGTATTGATTAGTTTCGAGACGATCATGATTCAATAGCGATTTGCTGTGAAAAATTCTTACTCACTATTGAAGCAACGTAAGTGATTTTAGAAAGATTAAGTTAGTTTTGTGTTGGAATAGCATGATTACCTGCTATAAGAAAATTCTGTTACCAGATTTGCTGACTATTAGGTGATACAAGCAATTAGGTAGTGTTGATTAGTTTCGAAATGATTGTGATTCAATATTGATTTGCCGTAAAAAATTCTTACCCACTATTGAAGCAACTTAAATAATTTTAGACAAGATTAAGTTAGTTTTGTGTTGGAATAGCATGATTTCTGCTATAAGAAAATTCTGTTACCGTATTTTCCGACTATTAGGTGATACAAGCGATTAGGCAGTGTTAAATAGTTTTGAAACGATCATGATTCTAGAGTGAAAAATTCTTACCTACTATTTTAGCAACATAAGTGATTTTAGACAAGTTAGTTTGTGTTGAAATAGCATAATTTCTGCTATAAGAAAATTGTGTTACTGGATTTTCTGACTATTAGGTGATACAAGCGATTAGGTAGGGTTGAATAGTTTTGAAATGATCATGATTCTAGCTGTGAAAAATTCTTACCCACTATTTTAGCAACATAAGTGATTTTAGACAAGATTAAGTTAGTTTTGTTTGGAATAGCATGATTTCTGCTATAAGAAAATTGTGTTACCGGATTTTCCAACTATTAGGTGATACAAGCGATTAGGCAGTGTTGAATAGTTTCGAAACAATCATGATTCTAGAGTGAAAAATTCTTACCCACTATTTTAGCAACATAAATGATTTTAGACAAGTTAGTTTGTGTTGGAATAGCATGATTTCTGCTATAAGAAAATTGTATTACCAGATTTTCCGACTATTAGATGATACAAGCGATTAGGTAGTGTTGAATAGTTTCGAAACGATCATAATTTTAGCTGTGAAAAATTCTTACCCACTATTTTAGCAATATAAGTGATTTTAAACAAGATTAAGTTAGTCTTGTATTGGAATAGCATGATTTCTGCTATAAGAAAATTGTGTTACCGGATTTACCGACTATTAGATGATACAAGCGATTAGGTAGTGTTGATTAGTTTCGAAATGATCATGATTCTAGCTGTGAAAAATTCTTATCCACTATTATAACAACATAAGTGATTTTAGACAAGATTAAGTTAGTTTTGTGTTGGAATAGCATGATTCATACTTGTGGTAATATAAGCGTTAAAATTATTTTTATAGTGGTCACTGTACTTATTCGCTGTAGCGACATAGTGGTTTGGATGATTAGATTTGTCAAAATTTTCAAAAAGCACAGAATCAATTACAAATATATCATTTCATGTGATCTTCGTATCGAATATTGTTGACCACTGCTTATAGACTTAATTTGGGAATATACTATGTTAAATGCAGTAAATCAATCTAGTTACCTGGGCCTTATTCAATGAAGAGGAGGTTTTTAATCATAAAGTATTATTATCCTTGGAGGATACTGTAAGCAGTGGTAATGATTCGAAATGAAAAAAGTAAAATCAGCAATATTTAAAAATAACAAAATAGAGGTAAAATTTGAACATAGTCTTAAAACTAAAGTTTCTAAAAGCTTTTACATTTAAATAAAAAAAACTGGATTTTGTGCAATTCGCTGTTTGCATAATTCAAACTTTTATTTCTTTCATTTGTAATGTATCATGCATAATAAATCTAAATACTTTATTAAAATATTGCTACACCATTATATAATTTGGAGAGTCTTGTCAATGAGACCGATTAGCTTTTATCTTATAAATAATTAAAAATATGATGGAAAAAAAAATTTTACCTTAGATATTGTTACGAACATATTTTCGTGACTGGCTTAAGTTGGCATTCTCACTTTGGTTCCAGAAAAGAACCGCTTCAGGATGCTTTTTTGGTTAGCCTTGCTTTCGTAGCTGGCTTAAATTAACATTACCACCTTGGTTCTGGGTCAGGACTACTTCGAGGTTTTTTTTTGGTCGGCCTCGCATTTTTACAGGTACATTCTCTTTATCGCTTCTAATTCTTCCCCTTTTTGGTCATCCAACAGCCTTGCTTTTTATAGGGTTGTTGATTATTGGAAGCTCTGGGGATGCTGAAGAACTCCCGTGATTTGAAACAAGATCATCATTAGCGGAATATAGCGCCTCTAAATATTTCTCGAGGTACAATATAAAATCTGCACATTTATCAGAGTCTACTGCAATCTTGCTTGCAATTTCTCCTAATAATTAATAGATATGCATAAACCAGATTCGAGAATCACCTTCACCAGATAATTCATGCGATGCTAAAATTCCTGGAACTTGTGATTGCAAACGGCTATAAAAATTAACATAATCTTTTGCAAGCTCCAACTTAGGCGGATCTTTTTGCCATCGCTTCGGAAAGTGAACAGGATCGAAATAAGCGAGGGACAGATGAACTGCAACTGCAAGAAAATGCCAACAAACTATCCCACAAACTCGAAATTATAGCAGCAACAAGAAAGTACACGACTATTATAGTAAACCTGATGTATAACGTTAGGCCTTTCATAACGCGACAGCTCAAAACAATGCACACCATTGTCATCTGTTATTTCCTCAAACATATAAGCATTCTTTCATTCCATTTTGCCTCAAATTTCTTCCAGGCATATGTCAGACAACTAGCAGCCTGGTTTTTAATTGGATTCGGAAAATTTACAGCGATGGGGTAAACTAGTTCTTTGTATGCAGAAATATGTTCTGCCTCTTTATGATAATAAAGAGCATATTCAAAGGCTGCTAAAAATTCTGTAAGCCTTGTTTTACAATCGATAAACCCTTTCAACAAACTATTCATCGATTCCCCTCGTTGAGTTGACGACATGTCACAAAAAAAAATCCTTTAAATACATCGGGGCCCACCGTTCACGCCACTGACTAAGAGCTTCCAAATACGACTTTGCTTCAACATAGTCACTATTTTCCATTATACAATTCCACAGCTCCTCAAACTTGTCTTGATCAATATAATGATTTAGGCATTTCATAAGATCTGCGTGAAACATATTATACTTCTTTCCAAGTTTAGAGGTCATATTAGACCTTACATTCTTTAACATGTGCCAGATACAAAGACCATGTTTGGTACCGTGCTTATTGGTAAGGACTATACGGATAGCATCGGACATTGCGAGATTGTTATCCGTAAGAATAGTATAGAGTGCAATGCCAAAAATGCGAATGAAGGATTCGAAAAGCCACTCAAAACTTGCGGACATTTCATTCTAAAGTAACGCATCAGCAGTGCAGTAAGATAGACCATTATTTGTAACACCTATAAACACTCCAAAAGGCATTGAGAAATAATTGCTTTTATATATGTTATCATACACAATTGTATTGTGAAAGCACATATATTTTCGCTTTTGTGATGCATAAACCCAGAGTACATACTTTAATCGATTATTATTGTCCAATTCGAATTCATAGGAAAATTCTGGGTTATTATTATGCTTTTGTTGAAGGAGAAGAAGAAAATCATGGGCTTGAAATTCACGGCGTAACATGCGATCACTATCAATCAAATTATACATGTTCTTTATTATCCAAGTCTTCATGGCTGGTCCGTATTTTACTGTAAGAAGAGATTGGATTTGTGGTATTGAAATTTCTGCTTTTTCAAAGTAAAAATTTTCTTCTTAATAAATGTTAGTATTTTATGATTACTAGGTGAAATATGCATAAGTTGGGGCGGAATAAGTTGATGATTATATTGTAGATTGACTTGAAAGATATAATATTTGTTGTCTTCTGGGTTATGATTAAGACGAACAAACCAGAGGCAGTTACATTTTTTTGATACTTTATTCCTGCTTTTCTTATTTGGATCTTTTCTAAATTTATACACACCAGAGCGATCACAAACAAAAACTTGAGTAATACGCAAGCCATCACTATGATTGTTACCCTTTAAGGAAATCACTTTAAATCCACTTGCTTCAGCATATTGATCAGAAATATATTTAAAGGCCTCAAGAGAGGCATAATCCTGGCCATGCTGAAAAAGCAATTTACTTGATTCTAATGAGGATTCAGGTTCCAGTAAAGATTTAGGTTCTAGTAGTGATTCAGGTTCCAGTGGTGATTTAGGTTCCAGTAGAGATCCAGGTTCCAGTGAAGATTCAGGTTCTAGTGGAGATTCAGGTTCCAACAGGGACTCAGGTTTCAATAGAGTTTCATGTTCCAATGAGATTTCAGGTTCTAGTGGGGCTTTAGGTTTTAATGAGACTTCAGGTTCCAATAAAGCTTCGGATTCAGATGAGATCTTGGGGTCTGATGTGTATTTGGGTTCTGGTTCTTAAAATATTAGAAACGGCTATTAGTCTTTACATAAAACATTGTATACGGTGTTGGTATTGGACGTATGTCCAATGCCAACACGGAATGATCTGGTATTGTAAAATAAATTTTTTTATAAGTTGTACATCAATGAATGTTTATCAAAAAAAAAGCTAAATTTTATCACCGGCTATGCCACTGCCCTATATAATACTGTATTAAACAATTAAAACCTCACCATTAATAAGTCATACTTGAGACACTAGTTCTAGTTGTATGTTGGCCATTATTACTATAATTTTCTTTTAAGTCCAAAGGAAAAACTATATAGCTTTCTGGAAACGAACAAGAAAAGGCTACTTGTGGTAAGAATTTCGTAGCCTAGTTGAGTCGTAACAGGTTTGGTTTCTTTGTAGCTTAGTTGAGTTGTGAAAGGTTTGGTTTCTTCGTTTGATTAATTACCAATGAATATTGGCTTAAAATTTTGGTTCTTGTAAGGTAAATAGATTTAAAAGTTTAAGAAATTAAGCCTCTTTTTTTTTTTTTTTTTTTAACCCGTATGTACATTATACATAACAAAATTTGATGTCCAGTTTATTTTACTAAGCATTCATATCTAGGTTCGGTTTTAAGAAAGGCAACTACTTTCCGATTTCTTTACAAAGGGTAACAGCTTCGAATATTTTTTTTTGACAGTTGTATGTTTGAGGGCGTTAGTACAGAGAAATTTCTAAAAATTCTTTGTTTTGGTATATAAGGTACATAAGGTATATAACATATATATATAGTTATACAAACATATATACTAGTATGTATTAGATACTCAGAGGCGATCTGGTTTTTTAGGTCAGAGACATCGAGTTATTGATCAAAGCGTTGTCACATGACCTTTGCATTTTTTGATTGGTCAATAGGCCAGAGATATATAACTTATATATCTCTGGCCAGAGATATATAGAAAAATCTGTATTTATATAGTATAAAATTAAATAAATAAAAAATTATTAAATTTGATAATTGCTAAAATATTTAATTAATAATCTGTCACTTAACAAAACAAAATAATCTACAGTTACTAAGTAAATTTGATATAGTTTAAATAATAAAAACCTTAATATAAACAAAATATTTTTAATCAACTCTCCCCAACGATCATTTGAACCAGAATTTTCTACTGAAGAAAAACAAAAATCTTGTTGGAAAGTCATGGCCTAACATGTGGTTTGTCTAGAGGTTAATGGTTTTTCTTTTCCAGGACTTCTTTATAAGCTGTGCGTTTGGTATGCAAGCCAAGAGTGTTGGTATACAAGATAACTAGCAAGAGGTGTGTGCTAGAGGCCTGCAAATTCCTAATTTTAAGGCCCAGGCCTGGCTCACAATTAGGGTTACAAATTTTTTGCTGGCCCATACCTGCCTATAGTTAAAAATTTTTTGTCAAACCTAGCCCATTTTGGCCCGGCCCGCAAATTTTTAATATAAATTTTTTTAAAAATTTCGGTCTGGCCTGGTCTGCGATTATAAAAATATTTTTTAGGCCTGCCCAGACCCGCATACTAGGCCAGGCGGGCCTGGGCCAAGCCAGGCTTTGGGATCCAATACAGGCCTCTAGTGTGTGCTCTTGGATACAAAATCTTGGTGAAGAGACTGGAGTCTTTTCTGTCAACAAAGCACTTAGACTGTTACTTCGAAACGAGAAACACAGAGGAAATAACAAGTATTTGCCTTTTTTTAAGCTGCACTCTTTTACTTGGCCAGGTGTCCCTCTTTTTTCTTCTACTCGCCCTCTCATCGGTCTTTTAAAAATTTCAACAAAAAGTGGGGATTTGGCTTACTCTCTCCAAATGATTGGCATAGATTACACAATGTTTACATTCCCATATCTGGTTGACATGGTAGATGGCAATTATGTGTTTGGCATAAGCAGACATGGTGCTACTGGTTTTGGCTCGGGGCCGCTAGAAACTGAAGAGTTAGCATGGGATGATGACAGTACCTGATTAGAAGAATCTAGGCAAAGACTTTCAGAGATAGTAGGGTCAAAGAGGAATTAATAGTATAGGTAAAGCCTTACAATAGAGATATGCAGTGTTGCTATGAGCATATAATTTTTATACTCGCCTGGCATGGGTTATAATAATGCATTTTTCTTTTTTCTTGTCAGGATCGCCAACTTTTCTTTTTTACTTTTTTTGCTGGTTCATTTATGATGGAATTATATTTAGGATAGTTTCTTTCTGTGATTTTTAGTTTTATTTTCCTTTCATTCTCCTAAATGTTTTTGGTCTTTCATAAACGTGGTATATATAATTTTGCTTATAGAAGAGTAGAAGATAGTTATTCTGCCCAGATTTTGGTAGAAAAAGTTAGAAGAAAGGTTGGTGATTCTGATGAGGTATACAACGGCCAGTCCGTAATTGAGGGAGAGTACCCTTTGGGATACAAAATCATGAGTAAGTTTATAATCTCTGAGTAGACAAACAGTTGTTATAGCAGGTCGCATTGGGCATTTATACTTGGTGAGTCTTTATTACATTAGAGCAATAAGTTATAAGAATTTTGTATACTTGGGTATAAAAATTATATAACAGTTTACATGAATAAAGACAGGATCGCTTAAAAAAAAAAAAAAAAAACCTTAATATAAAAATTTTTAAAAATTGTATATATAAAACTATATAATATATATATTGTATCCAGATTTGAAATTTGTCTCAATCACCGAAATTTTTGGGAAGAATCCAACTCGAAAAACAAGAAACTCGATATACAATACACCTGGTGAAATAAATGAAACTATAAGCCAGCACCTATCATTTAGAGGTAGTTCTTATACGCTACCTGCCGATAGGCTTAGAGTTTATCACTTACTGCAGGGACAGCAACTGTCGTTTAGAAGTAGTTCTCATACGCTACTTGCCGATAGCCTTAGAGTTTATCACTCACCGAAAAGAAGAGTTCTCTCCGGGTTGAGTATATTGGGCCCTGGCTTTGGTAACCT
>CAJVPY010006251.1:0-10682 GCA_910591965.1 Dentiscutata erythropus | reverse complement strand
GAAATTGGATACATTTTTGCAAACTGTGATTATTTATTATTATTAAAATCCTGTATTGCAAATCATCGACAAAAAAAATGCTCTATTGTTAGATAAAGAATGCTTGTCTTTTAGTATCTTACAATAAAACACCTTAACTGTCGCACCAATTTAGATTCTCATTTTTAATTAGCTAAATGCCATGGTTTACAAAATTTGACCTGCATTATACAATTGTTACGTAATTTTTGACCGGAATTAGGGTTCCAACTTTTTTATTACAAAAATAGAAATTTTTATGGAGATAGGCCTCCATTATGGTAAAATTAGTTCAAAAATATTTTTCACTAATAGGAAGATGTGATTTCATTGGTAAAATTACGGTCTAAATTTTTGATCATCGCTCTTAGCCAATCAAAATCGAAAATCTGCTGTGCCGAGCTGCTAGGTATTTCTTGCAATAATTCTGTAATTTGCACTTCATGCTGAATTAAAGCAATAATTATGATTTATCGGTCAGGAAATAAAAAATTTGGTATCGGCTAGTCAGTCAGCTAAGCCGATCTAGTCGACTATCATCGACTACAGCCATAGCCAGTCAGCTAGCCGGCTATAATCTAACCGAACCCATCCCTATCGACGACGTTGTATTTTTGCATAATAATGTCGTCAGGAAATATTTTCGGCATCAGAAAATATTTTCGGCGGCTGAAAATATTTTAGGCAACCGAAAATATTTTAGGCAGCCGAAATTATTTTAGGCAGCCAAAAATATTTTAGGCAGCCGGAAATATTTTAGGCAGCCGAAAATATTTTAGGCAGCCGATATTATTTACGGTTTAGGCGCCTAAAATATTTTAGACGATTTTTATTTACGGCAAGCCAAAAATAATTTAGGCACACATGTATAGGTACACGTGTCCAGATTTTATGGTATAGCTTTAAGCAATTGTACACTTCAATAATAAAATTTATTTGTACACTTATATAAGTTTTGAAGCGAAGGTTTATATATTTAACATATTAGTTTTCAGGGTCCTGGTGAGGATTAGAGTTTAAATTAACTCAAAATAGTTAGTTTTTATATATTATAATTTTATAATTAAAATAAAATAATGTCACAAACTTGAATGGATTATTATACAGCAAATGTGTTGATTAAACGTTTTCGTTAAATTTACATTAATATAATGACTTAAAACTTATATATAGTACATATTGCAAATAACTATGTGGATAATTATGTAAAATGGCAGTTATTGAAGTAAAGAAGGTTAATGATTTAATGTATATTTTTCTTTTTATCTTTTATGTGAAAAATGGTAAATATGTAAAAATTGGTCTGGTACATATAATTTAGATTACAGTAAGATGTTATTTTTTGAGATGTGTGAAAGTAACAAATGAAAAAGTTGTCACAAAAAAAATTTGAAGTAAAACAAATATAACCTATTTATTTATGCATTTGTTTACAAATTGTATATTACTTTTGATGTCAACTATACTGTTTCTATAATTTTATTAAAATTGCTAAAGTAAATTTATAAAAATTGATCTCTTTTTTATTTAAAGTAATATCAATGTAATCTTGAGCCACTTATTTGTACTAAATTTTATAAAATTAAACTGTGAAAATAAAAAATAAAATAAAAGATTTACTAATGAATGAGATTAATTTTAGCCAGTGGTTAAATCACAACCTAATTTGATATTTTTAAAGGTTGGATTAGGAATACTATATATATATGTAAAATTATGAGCTAAAGTTTTTATTTAAAAGCCAAGACGGTTTTACATAATAAAATTTGAGATATCTAAAAATTTCGCTTTAGCTCATAATTTTACTTCTATTTTTTATATATGATCCCGCAATACAATTGATTATTCATGTAAGCGAGTTATATGTAACCAGGAGACAAGTTAAAAATGCTTTTTATTAATTTACTTAATATACGTGTGGTTACATTATTTAAAAAATGCATGAAAATTGTTAATAGTAATAACGGGGTTTCCTTGAGTCATTATGATTTAATTCTACAATATTCAAAGAATGACCTATTTTCAAGTTTTTCGTATTTGGAGGTTTCCCATATTCTATATCCATTCATATAATTCACGCATTCTTAATGTGGAATTCGAGAATTTCATCATATTCGTTCGTTTCAGCGCAATTCCATTTCAATAATAATACCTAAGACTGCTTATTTCACTAACGCCATGTTAGCATGTTTTTTGTAATAAATATAAGCTTTATATTCATCCTTTTCAACCCCAATTCCATGGAGATAATGATATCCAAGTCTCTTTATTCCGCTAACATTACCCATATCTGCAGATTTTTTATAACAAATGAATGCTTTATGTTCGTTCTTTTCAACTCCAATTCCAATTCGATAACAATCACCAAGATAGAACAATCCACTAGAATTACCCATATCTGCAGATTTTTGGTAATAAATTAACGCTTTAATTTTGTCCTTTGTAACTCCAACTCCATTTTTATAACATCGTCCAAGCGAGTTTATTCCACTAGCATCACCCATATCAGCAGATTTTTGAAAATGAATCAATGCCTTATGTACATTCTTTTCAACACCAATTCCTTCTTTATAACAATGTCCAAGATTTTTCATACCACGAGCATTATCCATATTGGCAGACTTTTGATAATAAATGAATGCCTCATGTTCATTCTTTTCAACTCCAATTCCATTTTGGTAACAATATCCAAGTTTGTTCATTCCGACCGCATGGCCCATTTCGACTAATTTTTGATAATAAGTTAATGCCTTATTAACATCTTTTTTAACTCCAATTCCCTCTCGATAACAATCACCAAGAGATTTGTTTCCAAATGGATCTTCCATATCTGCTGATTTTTGATAGCAAATGAATGCTTTATTATAATCTTTTTCAACTCCAATTCCACGTTTATAACAATTGCCGAGATCACAAATGGCATTAGAATTTCCCAAGTCAGCCGATTTTTGATAATGAATAAACGCTAGATGATTATTAATTTTAATCCATTTACCACGACGATAGCACATTCCAAGAATATGTTGAATGATAGAATTATTTCGAATGATAGGATTTATTTTGTTATTTAAACATAAATTGATTATCTCTTCTGGTTCTTGCTGCCTGTCTATCATATGCTGTTCTATTGAGTAAATAATTGAGTCATTATAATTTCCTTTTATAAGTTCTTCATTATATAAATCACATAATTCTTCGACAACTTTATTTAGAAAGTCTTGTGAGTCGTGCAATGACAAATCTGCTCGTTTTGAACTAATGACAACATGATCTTTATCATCGTAAATAGTACTCAATATTGAACGTTCTGTAGATGGATTATTGTAAATTTTTAGCAAGCTTTTTTCTTCTGACATGTTACGGTTAAAAGGATGATAACTCAAGATACAATGATTGACAGAAATTATATACGTAATTGCTTGTTACACGTGTGTTTTGTACTACGTATTATAATGCCGCGCCACCTGAAGCTGAAATTGCAGATTAAGAAAAATTTTTTATTTCAAAATTTTGCCTATGAAACCGCTCTTGGTGCTCTAAGAAAAAAGATTCTACTCATGATTTTGGTATATATTTTGCCTGACTCTTCTTTTTAACGCCCTTCCAATCTTACCATAACATTTAAAATCTGTATAATATAGGCCGATGTTGATCAATTAGCGTAACCTTACACATTTAAGTCGTATCAGGTATTGGACCAGTATTCGGGTTACACAGGTTACCCGTACTAGAGTTAATACTTCAATCCGGATATAAATATATCCGGATTGATATTT
Organism: Dentiscutata erythropus; assembly: GCA_910591965.1. Classification (NCBI taxonomy): domain Eukaryota; kingdom Fungi; phylum Glomeromycota; class Glomeromycetes; order Diversisporales; family Gigasporaceae; genus Dentiscutata; species Dentiscutata erythropus. The sequence continues at coordinate 6,888 of CAJVPY010006251.1, read as the reverse complement.
ATTAAAAATAGTAAAACATGGTAATTATATATCCGGATATAAAAACATAGTAAAGTATTAACTCTAACCCGTAAGTAGGTCGCTAGTTTATGCTCTTCACTATACTGTACTTTTATCACTTAGTCACATGACTGTGCCTTAGCCAATCAAATGTAGTACTGTACTTGCGCGGGTAATACAAACAGTGTTTAAAATTCGATTTTGTTTCAATGTGCGGAAAGCTTGAAAATTTTTGTAAACATAATAAAAATTCAACAAAAATTTAGCGTGACATGTTTGACACATAATAAAATCCGCAGATTCAAAGAATATTTTACTTGCGGAATTAATTTTCAATCTGCGCACCACAGATTCCGCATATAGATTTTAAACACTGAATAAAACCCTCTAAAAAGGAAATAGCCAATCAGATAACACAAATTTTGGGTATTCCGGATAGAATCCGAACACGTGCGAAAGAAGAAAAAAAGAAAAGAAAGCGAAAATTGAAATTAAACAGAGCTATTATGTAATTAGGTTTTAAAACTCTCAATGTGCAGTTCACGATATTATTAGGTTTTCATTTCTTATTTATGAAATCACGATATGATAAATGGGGCTATACAGTCGAACCTCTATAATTGCACCCCCTCGGGACCATAGGGCAAATTTTTAAAAATGTTCATTTAGAGAGGGTGTGCATTTATAGAGGGCATTTTTACTATGTTTCTATATATTTGGGACCATGTCAGGGCGTCCATTTAGGGAGAATTTATATATGGGTGCAATTATGGAGGTTCGACTGTAACATTATTTAATTTCTTTAAAATTCGAATTATGAATACAAAATTATTATGTTTTTGTTCTTTTAAATTCTTAATAGACTAATTACAATATTACTAGACTTACACTTTTTTAAAATTTTCATTGATGGATCAATGCTGTCATATTGCCCACTTTACAATTATTATTATAAAATAAAGTCACATTTGTTTGGTCTTCGTTTTTTTAAAAATTCGTATTCAATGAGGTCAGGCTAGTGTTATTAGGCAAAACCTATTTCCAAATGGTGAAAGACAAAACCTAGGCCCAAAAAAAGATAAAATTCAAAACCTCACGGTGAAATGTTGAAACATTGAAAATCTTGGCAAAACATAGAAATCTTGACGAAATGTCAAAATCTTGGCAAGACTCTAATTACTACAGCACAGTTTCGTGTCCCTGTGCTCGCAATGACTGAAATGCTACATGGCTACTTCAACAATAATCGAAAAAGTTTATACAATTTTACTAACCAAGCTCAACCGTTCACGTATTCATTGTTATCAGTTATCTCATTAGAAGTGATATTAAAGATGAAAGATCGTAAACAATAAATTAACTTACAATCTTATATGAATGATATGTTTATCTATTTAATGCTGGATACACTCATGGGCACTATGTTCTACAGTAACTTGTTCAAAAATTGAACCAACCTCAATAGACTTTACAATACGATGAAATGCGATGGATAAATATATTTTTAAAATCCGTTTTAGAAAATACTTTGCATAAATTACTACTGCATACAGCACCCCCCTTAAAAAAGTACCCCTTTAATTAGTATCGGGGTACTATTTAATTGTAAATTCTACCATTTTGTAAAATATCCCGATACTAATCAAGTAGCTAATCGATTAGACGAATTTTACGACACAAATTTGATACGTAAATTATCGTTATCCGACAAACTCATATGATTATGAAAAACTTTCTTTCTGTTATTTTTTTCATGTGTTACGATGTAATTATGTTTTTCCAATATTCAAAAAAAAAAAAAACGCAGCGAGTGACTCCCTACCAATCATGATTATAAATTGTCGGATAACACCATTATTGGGCAAAAATGTATACTTATTAATAAAAATATTGAAAAGGTTGACTATATTTATATATTTAATAAAGCCATGCTATATATGTACTTGTTATTGGTTATGTTGTAGATAATAACTGATTATTCGTTTCAATTAACGTTTGCAATTACATATTTATTAAATTATATTAAATTATCATTATCAGAATTAATACTTTCTACTTCGTAAAATTCATTGTATCTACCGTTTTTTTTTAAAAAAATTACGATTTCTAATTATTCGATTATTAATCATCCCATATATGGGACCCCCACAGCAAAAAGAGGGGATGGGCCAAAAAAATTTTTTTAAAAAAAATTCAATATCTTGAAGAATCAGATCGATTAGAATAAAATTATCATAAGAACAAATTTTCAAATTTTTTTGCCCATCCCCTTCTTTTGCTGTGGGGGTCCTATATTATTTTTCCCGTGTGTTCCACTACCGTCGTGTTTTTTTTTGTAATTGTAACACGATTTGTTCTTTTGTTTGCTCGTAAACCCATTTCAATATATTTATATAAATAAATTCGATAGCTTAATATATTAAGTTATGTAAAGAAGTTCGATCACTCAATATATTTATATAATGAAGTTCGATCGCTTAATGTATTTATGTAAAGAAGTTCGGTTGTATACTTGTTTATTTACCAGGTAAATGATTACTATATGACGTTTATGATCCGAATCAATGATCTTGTTATTAGATCAACTCACATAACCAATACGCTCTTCATAGCACCCCCTTGTATAGTACCTCCTCTTCACACAGTACCCCGGGGTATTATTTAATTAATCTTGGTATTTTTGAAAAAAGACCAGGGATACTGTATGCAGCGCTGTATGGAATTAATGCTTCAAAATATTTTCATCACATTGTATCGTCTCATTAAATTTTTATAATATCAGGGTAGTATGTTTACAATATTTTGGCGATAAGTCATCATCCAATTATTTGATTTAAATGATGTATATCGCAAAGCACCATAAATTTTAACAAATCCTGCTTCTAATGCTATATATGATGGCATTGAAATTGAAATTTTTTTTTTTTTTTTTGATCCGAATTCATAATATGAAATAGAGAGTCCTAGAGCTACAATGGTGCGCTATGTATAAATATCTTGGAAAATATTACCATTATGTAAATCAATTGCCGTGAATAATTTTTTTATAAATGAGTTATTTGAAAATCATATTCAATGATCGTAGTAAATTTAATTTCACATTTTATTTGTAAAACTTTCACAGGTTGAATCAATAAATAACGGGTACATATCAGGAGACAAATCTCTCGATATGTACCCATTACTCTACCAAATAACTGTAGCATATCGGTAGCGTATTGGTAGCATGTAGGTTAAATATCGGGAGGTAGATCGATAATAGTAACATAACAGTAACATACTGGGACATCCCGATATCTTACTCTTAGCACTATTTGGACTAAGAGTAAGATACCGGGATGCCCCGGTATGTTACTGTTATGTTACTATTATCGATCTACCGCCCGATATCTAACCTATATCCTACCAATATGCTACCGATATGCTACAGTTATTTGGCGTACATATCGGGCGATTTGTCTCCCGATATGTACCCGTTATTCATTTATCAACCTGTGTTTTACACAAAGTATTTAAATTAACAAGTTTTAAACCGCGATATAATTTTCTAGATTGTAATTTTTATATTCACTCTTCGCAAAAATAAATGTTCTAATATCACAATGCATTTAGCAATAAAATCAAAAATATACCAATATTAAATTTTTAAGATAAAATCATTATAAATATATATATATATATATATATATTATCATACGGTCTTTCATTTGAAACTAAATTTATTAAATTTACCTTTAAATTAAAAAATAAAGTAATAATATAAACTATTTGATATTCTTAAAACATTATTAATGTATACATTATCAAAAAGTGACATTGTATATTGATATCAACAATTGGTTACCTTGAGTCATTTGGGGTATACCACAATTTTATAGCTCAAAATTATCAAGTTTTTGAATCTTCATTCTCAATTCCACATAAATAACTACAAAAATATACCAAAATTCAAATATTACAAATGAACCGTCAATTTCTGCGGATTTTTTTTGATAAAAACGAATTTCATTACATTCATTCATTTTAACTTCAATTCCGTTGACAATAATAACCAAACCAGCTTATTTCTCTAACGCCATATTAGCATGTTTTTGGTAATAAATATATGCTTTATATTCATCCTTTTCAACACCAATTCCATTTTTGTAACAATATCCAAGCCATTCTATTCCATTAACATTACCCATATCAGCAGATTTTTGAAAATGAATAAACGATTTATGCTTATCCTTTTCAACTCCAATTCCATGAAAATAACAATTTCCAAGTCTAATTATTCCACTAACATTACCTACATCAGCAGATTTTTGGTAATAGATAAATGCCTTATGTAAATCTCTTTCAACTCCAATTCCCTTTTCGTAACAATATCCAATATTGTGCATTCCAATGCCATGTCCCATTTCAGCTGATTTTTGATAATAAATGAATGCCTTATGTTCATCTTTTTCAGTTCCAGTTCCATTTTGATAGTGGTAACCAACTTGATTTATTCCTATAGTATTACCCATATCCGAAGATTTTTGATAATAAATGAATGCCTTATGTTCATCCTTTTCGACACCAATTCCATATTCGTAACAATATCCAAGATTGTTCATTCCGACTGCATGGCCCTTATCGGCCAAATTTCTATAATAAATTAATGCCTTATTAATATCTTTTTCAACTCCAATTCCATCTCGATAACAATTACCGAGTAAGTCAATTCCAAATGGATCTCCCATATCAGCAGATTTTTGGTAACAAATGAATACTTTATGATTGTCTTTTTCAACTCCAATTCCACGCTTATAACAAAGACCTACATCACACATGCCATTAGAATTTCCCAATTCAGCTGCTTTCTGATAATGAATAAACGCTAGATGACTATCATTTTTAATCCATTTTCCATAATGATAGCACATTCCAATAATATGTTGAATGATAGAATTATTTTGAATAATAGGATTTGTTTTGTTCTTTAACAATAAGTTGATTATTTCTTCTGTTTTTTGCTGTTTATTTGCCATATGCTGCTCTATTGAGTAAATAATCGAGTCGTTGTAATTTTCTTTCATGATTTCTTTATTATATAAATCACATAATTCTTCGATAACTCCATTTAAAAAATCCTGTGAAACATGCAATGACAATTCTGCTTGTTTTGAACTATTAATAACTTGATCTTTATCGTTATTAATGGTTGTAAGTTCTGTAGATGAGTCACTGTAAATATTTAGCACGCTTTTTTCATTTAACATGATATCTCAAGAGTGTTCGTTTCAAATTGAATACCATGTTTGAATGAATTTATACATAATTGCTTATTACACGAGCATTTTGTACTATGCTAATGTTACACCTAGACTGTGCAGGCTATGCAGGATGCGCAACATACGCAGCCTACATCATTAATATATATACTCTAACGCCGCTTCGCAGCTAATGACTGTGATCGACAAAATTACATAATTGTTTATATAATTTTCGGCCGGAATTTTTCATTTAATTAATATTTAAAATTTTAGGGAAATAAGTCTTTTTATGGTAGAACCATTTTTAAGTTTTTTGATTGTATTTCTTAACGAATCAAAGAATCTGCCGTGACAATTTTGATATGGCAGTTAGGTATATGTATAAGAAATATTTTATTAATAACGCTAAAATATCTTTCTCATAAAAATATTATCACCCAAGTTAGGAATTACTTATATTCAAAATTGTATTTATTTATTGTAATCTACTGTAAATGTAAAAAAAAAAAATATTAGCTCTGCATTTTGCAAGCTGACAAAAATTATGCTAGCCGGGCCCGAGTTATAAAAATTTCTTTCAAAATTCTGTTTATCAATAAAGATACATTATTAGTTGACATTTACAAAGATAAATCGCAAATTAAGGGCTCATTTTATAATAAACAAAACCATATTGGATTTCTATAGCGTATGAATGGGGCTTCCCTACATATAATTTTTTTTTTTTTTTTTTTACTAAGTAACCCTTTATAATTTCTAATTAAACTTTGTAGAGCTAACTTTCCTGACTCTGAGGTTAGTTAAATCATTAAAATCGGTTTAGTATATGGGTATGTTTTAATTTTTTACTATAGGGTTTTTTCTTATGTTCGGCACTCCACTTCTATATAAAAGGCAATTAGTAAAACTGCGCCGATTTTTACTATGAAATTTTGGCGGATAACCCCTTAATCTTAATTATATTTATTTATCGGATTATTTAGTCCGATTAGATAATCTCCGGAGCCGGAAATGATTTTCTGCGGTTCTGATACAGTATTATTTAATTTTACATAAAAAGAAATGAGTAGCATCTAGCATATATTAGTCACCAAAGTCATATGATCCTACCAAAGGGTAACTTCTGACTAGATTTGGCGCCATATAAAAAGCCTTTTCCTTCTAATTTCTTTCGCATAACGACTCTTTAGAACATAAGAAAATATTATTTGAGAATTAAACCATAGCTTTGGCAATATTTGATTACAAAAATATTGCAATGTCAAACAATACTGTGGAATGATTTTATCAATAATACGCAAAGATGATCTAAAATTCAGCCGTGTCGTTATTGTAATCGGCTTTTGGAAGTTTATATTAATTCTTTTTCCTATATTTCCAGGCTTTTTTAATATTACTTAAACTAATTAGTATTATCAAAAGCTTTATTATTACGGCATTTGCCACAAAATGATACATCCGCGGGTCACGATTAGAGATGGGTTTCATGCGTGCGCATTAATGCGCATTCATGCGCATTTTATTTCATCTAAATTTTATATAGGAAAATTAAAGTATATTTAATTTAGGCTAAGGTATATAATGCCAGGCAAAATTAATAAATAGGAATGCAGAAGTCTTGAAAAATTCCGAAAAGAAAATGAATGAG
>CAJVPY010006250.1:0-10683 GCA_910591965.1 Dentiscutata erythropus | reverse complement strand
GGAGAATCTTTTATGACCCCTTACTGTGCAGAATACAAGAATCAAAATTAGGATATCAGATGCAAAGCTCTAACTTATACAGAGACATAAATAACGCTAATGCAAACATAAGAGTAGGAGTGTTAGCATACGCAGATGATACAACCTGGTTAACAAGTAATCAAGAAGATATGCAAAAAACAGTTGATATCGCCCAGGAATTTTATAAATTAAACGATATAAAAATAAACCCAAACAAAACCGAACTTGTAGTCATAAAGCCAGGAAAAAAAAGAAATATGAAAGACCTTTCAGTGTTTGTAGGCAATACAAATACTAAAATCATAGCGAAGAACCCCAAAGAAGCTACACGATTTCTTGAAGTATGGATGTCAGTTAATAAGCAAAAACAGTCAGATATATTTAAAGCAAGAAGCAAAGTAGACAAGATCACTGGCCTACTTAAATATAAACAATTGTCCTTAAGCCAGATTATATACGTAAACAATGTAGTGTTGATACTCATTTTGGAGTACAGACTGATGATTTCATGTCTTATTAAAGTATAATGTGAGAGAATACATCAACCAATGATACGTTTAACCAAGTGGAAAATATCAATGCCTTCCACAACAGCAAACATAATAACAAAGCACCCTGAAATAATGAACCTTAAGAGCCTGTGGAATAGACACATGGAGCACTATATTTCAGAATTGCTAGTTAGACTAAACACACCAGGTCTACTCGAGGAGTCAACAGTAAGAAGACTCAAGCAGAGTCAGCATAGTGTAGGATCGACCAAATGTATTCTGACAAATTGAGTGATTCTTGAAGGTGCAGAAATAAAGAGCCATAACTTGGGTTTAAATGTGTTACAGCAAGCCAAGGCACTTGGTCTAAAAATAGAAGAAAATGAGCTCATGAAAAGCTGGAGTATTGATATAACCAGAAGTCTAATGATATGGAAATCACAAAGGTTTTTAGAGAAATAGGTTTGATATATGAAGAAATGAAAGCAAGCAAGTTAGAGCTCTGGCTAACATCACAGCTCATATCGAAAGATGGCAAAACTCTTCATACATGGGGACAAATTAAATTAGTATGTGGTGCAGAGTTAAGAGGAAAGAAGGCAAAATGGTTTAATGAACTTGAAAAAGAGATATTAGCTGATCTGAAAACAAGAGAAGTCAAACCCAAATACCAAATTGAATCAATCAACACTAATGTGCCGCATATCGAAACAAGAGCAGTAAACAAGGACAAAAAAACAAAAGAATAGGTAATGTGGAAAGAAGAAGGGTATAACAAATTTAGTATAGAAAAGATTAAGGAAAAGGAAAACAGTTATATAGAAGTAGAGAAGTACAAAGAGGTAATATACTGGCAACAAAATGAAAAAAACAGAGACTAGAAGTTGATACAACATGCGAAGGTTTTGTAGTTAAGCGCAGAAAACTTAGAGATATATCAAATTTAGTCCGAAAAACAGGAAATGAAGCAAAACTGCTCTTTGAGAAGCAAAATATAAAGGAAATTGTTGAGAAGGGTAAGAAAAAAGAGTTGGTTAACAAAAGAGAATTAAAGAAGCTGAAAGAGAAAGAAGAAGTAGTTATTAAGTATGAAAGTTGGGAAATGGTCCTGATAAATAGAATTGTTGAAAATGATATAATTAGGAAAAATATGTTAGAAAGCATAGAACAAAATAGAAAAATAGATAGTTTATTTTTTTACACAGATGGCTCACTCGGTACCTCAGAAAGAGAAGGAGAATTAGCAATGGGTTGTGGCATAGTACAGATCACAGAGACAGGACACTTATTATGTCAATTTGCATATATAACAAAGAAGTGGTTCTCGTCAACAAGAGTGGAATTGGTAGCAATCCTATATGCACTTCTAATTACGCCTAACAAAAAAAAAGTAGAAATTAGAACGAATAGCAAAGCAGCAATACTGGCAATCAAAAGAGGTCTAGAAACGAATAAGATAAGGCAATGGCTCAGAGTTAAGAATGTCGGTCTTGTTGTGACTATCGTAAAAGTGATAAAAACAAAAGAGCTAAATGCTATTTTCACAAAGATAAAAGAGCATTCAGGTGACATATTCAATGATCTCACAGACCTGAAAGCGAAAGAAGGTGCCAGTTCAGTAGAGTACTTGAATTCAAGAATCATAGGTACAAAGCATCACAAGTACAAATATACATGGGAAGGAGAAATAGTTGAAAAGCCAATCTGTTTTTTATCAAGCTGCTAGGAAAGGTTCTAATTAAAGCTGAATGGACATTTGTATATAATGCACACAACAAGACCCACTAGGAAAGAAAGAATTTTCAATTCTGGGACATTCTTCACATACTATTAAAGGGTGGAACAAGACAGCGAAACTACACTTTCAAGTCTAATACAGTACAGCTCTTTGGAATAAAGTGTATAAACAACTTGCTTCCAGTTCTAACAAAGCTTAAGCAAAGGGAACCCGAAACATATAAGACAGACACTTGTATTATATGTAAGAAAAAGAAAGAGAACATAGAACATCTTGTAAGCTGCAAGACATCTTTAAATTTGCTTCGCGATATAGAGGAACAAGTAGTAAAGGCAACCCTTGTAGAAATGAAAGACACACAAGATTTAGAGGAAAAAATAGAAAGTATACTAATAATATTAGGAAAGGGAAGCCAAGCGGAGGAGTTATGTAGAAGAAAAAGATGAATCAGAGGCCTTATTACAAAAGAAGACTTTGAAAAACTTAGACCTATGTTTAGCTCCAATAACCAAACAAAAAGCTTTATTGCAGCATTATGGAAGAACTAGATAAACGGAGTCTATGAAAGAATATGGGTAGCAAGATGTAAACTCATACAAGAATGGGAAAAAGAAAACGGCATTACAGCTAAAGAGAAGAAGAAATCCTATGAGAAAGCAAAGAAGAAAAGAAAAAAGAAGAGAGAAGAAAGTGACAAATCCCTAAATGAAAGAACTCCTCCAGATAAACACATTGATGCATCAAGAAGGAAAAGAGAGGAGGATTCAAGATTTGAAATAGTATATGAGATAACTAAGAAAGAATTGTTAGGTTGGATTGTTGGAGTGAAACGTGCAGATTGGTGAAAAATGAATATGTAGTTTTGACAGGTGGTAAGAACTAGCTATTGATGTATTATTGAAGCCAATTTCAGAATAAGATAATACAGAGGCAAATCTTACTATAGCAGGTCGCATATAGGTACTCATTGAGCAACCGGGTGAGTCTCCACTTGTAATTTAGGTACCAAAGAGATTAACTCTTTAGAAAATTTTAATAGTTTAAAAAATTATTACAAAGCCTAATAAAGTGAAGGCAGGACTGCCGAATTCATAAAAAAAAAAAAAAAAACTAATACTATACTAATAAATATAACTATAATAATAACTAATACTAACTATAATAAATAATAAACTATAATCTATACAATATTATATTGTATTATAATCTGTTTTGTAACATTTTCCTCCCCTTAAGATTTTATTCTGTAAAATCTAAACTTGTTGTACTTTAACTACTGTATTTGTTTACAGAGAGTTATGAGTTTATAATAATCCTCTTTGTTATTACCACATGCAAAAATTCTATTTTTGCTTGTGCTTTTCTTTTTCTACTATATGGTTTTACTTTTTAGAACAACTATGTGCAAAAATTTCAATTCGGCATTATTGGACAATACTTGGTATACTTGGCAAAAATTCTTGGCCTAGTATGTTTTTAAATATTTTCTTTGTCTATTTCCCCTTTAAATTCTGTGAGGTCCACCAAACTTCTATTTTTGTATGTCTAAAATTAGCTTTCATTTCTAATTTGTTCATCTTTGTCTAAATTTGTAAATCACATCATTATTGTTTGTGATTTTCTTTGTTTCTGCCATGTGATAATTTTCTTTGTCTTAGGAAAATTATCTTTATTGTTTCCAATTCTATTTATATTCTTGTTTTTCCATGTATGCTGTTTTTCAAAACTTTATACACAAATCTTCTTTTTCTTGTACAGTTCTTTCTATAATTCTTTCTGTTAAAAACTTTCTTATTTAATACTCTTTTCTTCTTTTTCTTTTAGCAATAATTTCTTGTTAAATCTTTTTTGTCTTCCTGGTCTTTGCTTTTGTCTTTTGCCAAAAAGTAGGTATACTTTTCAGGCTGTGTGCTAAACTTCGTTGGCTTTACTCCTTCGGGGCAACCGCCGGTCTTCCATGTCTGAGTGAGCTAACTTTCCTTTGTGCTTGGATGATTGATTTTCTTCATGACTTGCATAATTGATTGTATAGCCTCGGTGGATACTTTTCCCTTTGTCTTTTCCCTTTTCTTTTTCTTTTTCTATACTTCTGTCTTTTAAGTGTATCTATCTTGGAAAAAGCAATCTTTTTCTAACTTTTTTTTCATTAAATTTAGATGCTACGTATCGCTCGCAGCTAGTCCGTTCCATCTATAGTTCAGGGTTTGCAAAACCAGGTTGCAAACCTACAAGCTCAGGTCCAAGAGCATGATCCAATAGAACTAGTACGGCTAAATTACCAGTACGAAATGCAGATAGCAAAGTTGCGAGAAGAGAGAAATAGGCTTCGAGTGCAGGTGACAGATTTGGAGACGGAGATAGGAGATTTGGAGTCGGAGGTTGAGGCATTGAGGTTTATGGTGGAGGGTAGTTCGAGTTTTAGTTTGGTAGAGTTGGTAGTCATTCCGGTTCTTCTTTGTTCTTTGTTTTATTTTTCATTCTTTTTCTTTAATAAATTTTTCAGTTTTTAATTTCTAAGTTGTATCAATTTCTAAATTTTGTTAATAAAAATTTTAAACTTTAAATGTTCAAATATCTAAGTCTAATAAATTTTCAAAACTAAAATTTCTAATGTTTAAATCTAATAAAATTAACTAAATTTACTACTATCGAAATATTGCTTTAAAAATTTGACTTTTTCGTTTGCTTTGAATAACAATATTAATTAAATAATAAGAACTAATAATTAATTGTTTTGTCATTCCCATCCAATCAGGTTTTAAGCATGTTTCGTCTATTGTAATTAATAAGGCATGCATTACGTATTTTTCTGATTTTAAGAAATTTTCTTTTCTTTCTTCTAATGTGAATAACAACAACAACAACAACAACAACAATAATAATAATAATAAAGATAATAATAATAATAATAATAATAAAATAATAAAATAATAATAATAATAATAATAATAATAATAATAATAAAAATAACAAAATAAAATGCCTCGAGTTCATATCTCTTGTGCTGTTCAACGTGCCAGATGCAGTAGCAATGAGGCTTTCTATGGGGCTCTCATCGAAGTTCAAGATCAGAACAGAAGGTAAATATTCATCAATTTTTTTATAATTGTTTTAGATAAAATATTAATATTGTTAATTTATTTTTAAGTTGTTGTGTGAGGTGAGATCCTTGAGGAGACAAATCGTTGTGTTAGAAGCAGAGTTAGAAGAAATTCGGTTTTGGGAAGTGGAGTCAGTAGAGGAAAATTGGAGAAGAGATGAGGAGCATTGGAGAGTGGTTCAAGAGAGAAATCAGTTGCGAATTCAAGTTGCTGAGTTGGAGAGGCATATAGATAGTGTTACAATAAATTTAGATACAGAATTTGATATTTAAAATATATTTGTTTTTCTATATTTTTCTTTCTTCTATTTTTCTCTTTTATATATATATTTTATGTTATTTTCTTTTCTTTTTTTCATTAAATAAAAAAAAATTTGATAATAATAACAATAAAAATAAAAAAAAAATCAATTATTTAAATACTTCAACTAAGGGCCACACTGAACTTGGTACCTAGCAGGTAGCTCCTTAGCCAGTCTCGAACTTGGGTCTGCAAATGGTAGCCCTCTACCATGACTGTTAATCCATAATTCAAATGATACTAAAAATTTTAATATCACTCCTTATGGACATTAATAGAAGTACAATCATGTGTTAATTTTTCTTTTCAAATTTTCTTTAGAAAAATTATACATGTCTATATAAGTATTGGGCTAAGTATTGTAGTTCATTAGTTTCGTTGATTTTGAAGTTTAGATGATAATTCCAGATCTAAAACTTCAAATGTTGTTAATAAAATCTGAGTTCGGAATTATCAAACATTGAGTTTAAGAGTGTTAAATAGTTCGAAAGTGTCTTAAATGTCTAAGTCTAAAAATTTCTGAATGTCTAAGTCTCTAAGTTATAATCTATTGCTACTTTTAATTATAATTTACAATTCTGATTCTATAAAAATTTATAATAATATATAGTTATAACAAGAAACTAAGAAACAAATATAATAATAATATGATAAGTTATAAGAATAAATAATAATATATATGTAAATAAAAGTGTAATAATATAATAATAAAAGAATAACAATAAAAATAAGTAGAATAATAATAATGATAATAAGAATAAATAAGAATAATATAAATAAAATAAAATAAAATAAAAATATTAATATTAATAGTGTTAGTAATTTTGATTTCTGGTATTAATTCCAATTTACAAGTATTAAATTTATTTCTAGTTGATGTTAATACTTCTTTTCTTCTTTTAAAGGCTTCCGGTTATTTATCTAGCTATCATTTAACAAGGTTTTTCTTTTAATTAGGGCATTGGGTAGGTCTTAGTTTCTTTATTGGTCGGTCTCATGATATCACTCATGTAATTTACGGTATTTATTTATTTTATTTCTAAGATCACTGATTTTTACACTTCTCTTTGATTATCGATACAACTCTACTTCCACCTTAATTTTAACTTTATTTTACTTTTCTTTATTATTTTCTACCCCTTACTTATTAACAATCCTATTTTCTTTGTTACTCTTCTTTTCTATGCTAGATTAGGTCTTGATCGTCGGTCACTTCTTCATCCTTCATCGCATCGGTGTCTTTACATGTTAATTACATAGTAACTTTCCATAATAGCTTGTAGATCTCAAGCTACTTTCTTTTTGGTTAGTTTAATATAGAACTTAAATTTACTTTTTTTTTTTTTTTTAGTCTTTTATCGGTTATTAGGTCGATCTTGGATTACTTGATCACTTTAGCTTTTCATCGCATTGGTGTCTTCGTGGGTTCTTACTTTTTCAAGACAGTAACTTTTATATACAGTTATTAGTAGCTTGGCAAGTAGTGTTTCAAGCTGGGATTTCCTTTTTGTTGAAGAACTAGTTTTGGAATTCTAACTTAGATCAACATTGATCTTAGTTATTTTTGAATATGGGGGCTTCTTTTCGTTTGTTTTCTACCTTCTATTTTATTAATCTAGTTCTTTCTTTCATTTATAAAAGACTGTTGATGAATATCTTAAAGCGTCTAGGTTCTTGTAGATTCTTGTTAAAGACTTTCGTTATTCTTGGAGTCTTTCTTATCAATACTTAACGGAGCAGTATCGATGATAGTTTTCTGTCGATATTCAGTAGGGCAATATTGACAATGGGTAGTTTAGGTTAAGTGGGGATAAGTATATTTCTCTTCTTTTCTATCTTGTATATTCCTTGCCTTCAGGGTCGTTCCTCTTTTTATTTTTAATATCAGTGTTTTTTGTAGATCCAGGGCGGTTATCAAGTGGATATTAGATTTTCCATGCAGCATTCAAATTCGGTAATTAGTAACAACAGGAATCTTCGTCATGGGTCAAGTATATGGACTTTCTTTCAGCAATCGTGTTAATCTTTCATCGTCGAAGAGCCTCAATCAGAGAAATTGTTTTCTTGGAATTGCCAATTCCAAGCCTTGATGTATGTATAAGTTTTTAACACAAATAATTGATCTGGGATTCAGCACCCAGTAGCTATAACAAAATATAATACTAATGATAATTCCATTAGTAATACCAGGGAGTACTATAACTCCAAACAATTTTTAAATAAACACCAAGGAGTACTATAACTCCTAATTAATCCACACTAGGATTAATTCCCATAATAAAAAAAATATTATTACTAATAATTTTATGCACACCAAAACACATTTTCATATTACGTCTCACAGGCAGGCTTGCCCTTTGTATAAATAAAGTCCTCTTCAGCGTACGGCTTATCGGCAGGCTCACCAACTAGCCTTTTTGCATGACAGCTTACAGCTAGTGCCATCTTATGCCTCTTTTGTGTACGGCTTACTGGTGGGGTTACTAATTCTAAATAATAATTTCAAAAATAACTCTAGGCAATTTCCCGATTGTCTTTTGCGAGACGTACGAGGGATCATTTAATCCCAGATAAGTAATTTATTTTGTCTTTTTTTTTTTTTTTCAACTTCTATAATTTATATTTAACTTTTATTTAAATTTGGTTTTCTATCTCAGGTCTTTAGATAATCGTAGTTCTTTAAAAGTCTTATCATGGGTTTGCACTGTCTTATATCAGCTTGTATTCTTCTATACCTTAGGTATTGGACAGATGCTTTTAAAAAACTTTGATGGATAATAGAGCTTTTATTCCGATAAGTAATTTATTTTTGATTCGGTTATCCAACTTGTCTTCTTTGATTGCTTCATTAGAACCTTCGGTCCTTGTATTGGTCGTCACACTATTTCATGGTTGTATTAAAAAAATTTTTTTTTTAAATAAAGCTTGACATTTCTATCTAAACTTCGGTTAAATAAGTTCAACTATTAAGAGTGTGATGAATTCCATAAATTCTGTTTGATCTGATCAGTAATTTAATAAAAGCCCATCATTGATATATTTACTAGATCATTGATATCAGCTTCTATATAACTATTATGCTGATTTTATTTTATCAGTTTTTATACGTGCTTCAATATAATGCTTGGTCTGTACTTTGCTGATCGAGGTCCTGATTCAATTTGATTTGCTATATAAAGTCCAATGCTATGATATTTTAATATAGTTCTAAGTAAAATCCGGTCAATTATACTTTTGTAATTCTGAACCAAAGTCTGCTAGTAATTTTGTTGTCATTTTGCTAGTTAAGTTACATGTCAATGACATATATACTTCGAGTTCATTATTGCTTAATTTTCTTTAGTATTTAATATTTGGGGGTCGATTATATTCCCATGATTCTAAATAGTTACAGGTTATATATATAAGGGAGCTGACAGAAATCAGCTGATTTTTTGGTGGGTGGGTGGGTCAGTCAAAGTGTCAGGTGTAATTCTGGCCGGAATTATCAAATTCTGGCCAAAATTATAATATAAATTTATATATTAATTTATATATAAATTGAATATTGAATAACTTTTGATCTACTAGACCAATTTGGATTATTTAACTACCAAAATGATCCTCTCAATGATCTGATTCTAACAAGCCTAAAATCATCAAAATCCAATCACTAGATCCCGAGATCGGTATAGATTTATATACTATATACTATATAAACTATAAATAGTAATATATAGTATATAGTATATAAATCTATATCGATCTCAGGATCTAGTGATTGGATTTTGATGATTTTAGGCTTGTTAGAATCAGGTCATTGAGAGGATCATTTTGGTAGTTAAATCATCCAAATTGGTTTAGTAGATCAAAAGTTATATGATATTGAAATTTTTTATTAATTAATATATAATTTTTTTGTGCAATTTGATTAGCTAATAAGGTATCAGGTATGGGTGGGTGGGGGTAGCCTCTTAAGAGATGGAAATCACCTGATTTACGTCAGGCCCCTAACCAAGTTTTCTTCTGCTAGCTTTCTTTTAATACCACTTGTTAGAATTAAGTCTAATCGATCATAGTTCTATGCTGGGGTCGGTCAATACAATAGACTTTGTTTTTGTTTTGCGGGTCAGATCACATGTTAGTCATTACATTCTGGATATATTATCTTTGCTTGTAACACGTTAAGCACCCTTCTTTAAATGTGTTACTAATATGTGTGATAGCCGACATAATAGTTTTCCAATTAAGGTAACTATTAATATATACGCATTGGGTATTTCTATTTGGGATATGTAGGTTGTGCTTCTACCCGGGCCATGAATATAGTTATACTTGGGTTCTAAGTAGGCTAGTAATTTTAACTTTCAAAATAATCTTTGATTTATATTATGCTCTAACTTGTTTTTCCGGAATAAGTTTGTCTTGTCGAGATAATTTTAACTTTCCAGATAATTTTTAGTTTTTCCGAATAATTTTAGTGTTTCCGGATGATTTTTAGTTGTTAAATAATCTTAGCATTCCGGATAATTATTAAAAATCCAGATAATCTTAGTATTTCAGGTAAATTTTTAATTTCTGATATAACTTTTAATTTCACAGAGTGGTTTTTGGTATTTCCCAATAATATTAAGCTTTCCGGTGATGATGTTTTGGGTTTTCCGATATGATCTTTAATTGTCTGGGGTGTTTTTGGCATTTCTGCCAGGAGACACCAAAATGTTACAATACTACAGCCTTCTTGGTCAACATGTAGCAAGGTAACAAGGTCACCCGGTGCAGGGACCCTGCTATTGGGGTGTATATGGGGTGGAAGTGGAATATGCACTACTTCCACTAGCAGGAGGCAAACGGTTCGGCATGAGATCAGTATATTAAGTTAATACTTTCTTTGTTATAGGTCAAGGAGGATAACCTCACCTACTAGATTTACTTTAGAGAGAGTATATCACTTATACAAGATAAGAAGGTAAAGCTAGTGGGATACCACCTGTAATATAATTATATTACAGGTGGTATCCCACTTAAGTTAGATTATAGTATTACTATATAA